>VDFB02030590.1:0-165167 GCA_007258455.2 Sequoia sempervirens
AACTTTGTCTTTGTCTTTGTCTTCATCACATTCCTTATCCTCATCTCGTGCCTTCAAGGTCTTTTCACCTTTGACCTTTACCTTCTTTGTTTCCCTTGTGTATTCAAGCTTCTCTATTTTCCTCAATGCTTCTTCATGGTGTTTTACTCTCTCCATGGCATCTATGTTATGCCCTTTTGTTTCTTCCTTGTCCCCTTGTTCCTTTTGCTTTAGAAACTCTATTTTTCCACACATTCTTATCCTCCTTTTTGTCCCTTCATCCTGCGAACAACTCAAGGTATACCTTTTCCCATCCTTTTCAATTTCATACACATTAAGTCTTCCATCATGTATAGCAAACCTATCATAATGTCAAGCTCTACCTAGTATCATGTGACAATCTCTTATGGGCATAATATCACATATTACAACATCTTTGTAAGGACCAATATGAAAACCTACAAATGATTGCTCTCTAACCACAACATTTTGACTATCATTTACCTAATATTCCTTGTAAGGTGAGTCATGGATTATCCTTGTCAAATGTAACTTTTCAACCATTTCTTCTGAAACATTATCCAATGAACCTGAATCAATCATTACTTTACATACCTTACCTTTGCATTTGCACCTAGTCTTGAAAATGGAATTCCTCATTTGTTCCTCTTTATCATCCAACCTTCTGATGGTCATAATTCTTCTCCTTAAATCTTCAAGAGATCTACTTCCTCGCTCTGATACCACTTTGATGCAAACTCAAGAGGCCCAAACTCACTCAAAGTGGCAATCTGCCTTTAAGAGGAATCTAACAAGATTAAAAGATCTTTTCAAACCATTCAAAATACAATCAAGTGGATATCAATCAGTCTCCAAAGAAAATTCAAAAGATCTCATCAAATTTCACCTTTCAAGCATGCTTTCCCTAGTAACTGTGGCAACTCGGTTTTAGGGATTTTTCATCAATATTTTCCAAAACACCTAACAAAATCAAAGATGATTAAGATACCCTTTTTCAAGTTATACAACATACATGAAAACCAATATCAACTCTTTTGTACTAGATCAAAGATCCAATACACCTACCATAGAAAAGGCTAGTGGATTAGCCCACTTTTACAAAGAGAGTACCCTCTAACCTACACCAAACCCTCTAAAACCTTGGAGAAGCAATTAAAATTCCCAAAAACCATTGAATCCATGGTTATTTTTCCATTATCAAGCTTCTAACACACTACACCATGAAACCCTTGATTTTAGGCCCTCAAAAGGAGGGTTTATTGCAAATCATACCTCCAAGCCTCCCCAAACCTTCCCACCTATTTAAACACTCTTTATTATGCCTTAAAAAGCTTAAAATTTCATTACATAGGTTATTCCTTCCTTAAAAATCATAAACCACCCTTTAGTTACTCACTTTCATAAGGAAAATCACTCAAATTCAACCTAGGGCAACACCCAAAACCCACATACACACTCCCTCAAACCTCCATAGAATTTTAAAACCAATAATACATAAAATTGGGTCATTCCATAGAGCTACAATGGCTACAATAGGTGGAATTCCCTAAAAGCTCATTTTTATACTCTCAAACCACCAACTTGCACCAAATCAAAGCAGTTTCAGAAAAATAGAGATATCTCACGCCTAACTTAATGATTTTCAATAAAAATTGAATCATTTGAAATTAGAATCAATTCCCTACCATTCCATGCAAAAATTAAAACAAAATCTGAAGCTATACAGACTATTCCATCTAGACAAAATTTAGGAAATGCAAGGAAAACGTGTATATTCAACACAAAACTAAAAAAATTCATTCAAAATCTTCAAAATTTATGTTTACAATGATGGAATCAACTAAATATATCTTCAATAACCTCCTCCAACACCTATAACCACCTAACCACCTTTTTTAAAAGGCTATTAACCCTCTACATTGCTAATTATGCATTATTTACTAATGACAACTCAATATTTGCAACTTAGACTCCCAAAGTTCCTTCTAAAGACTCAAAACTACATTAAATGGCTCATGTGAACCTTATTACAACATGAAGGGTCTCATGTACCTCACTTAACACAAAATGATTCATTCTACCACTAACTCCCAACCAACCTTCATATAGTGCATTTTGCAATTACATTTTTAGGTGCTCTTGCACCATGGGTGTTTCCCTTGGCTGTGTTGAAGGTTCATGGTTCATGTATTTGATAATATTTATTTGCATTTGATGATAATGGACATCATTATTTTCCATTTTCTACCTTTGAATTGAAGTCACTATTACATGGACATGTGTTATTCCACTGTAAACCCTTCACAAAGCTATTCAAGCTTTCTTGATTGACTATCATATACTCCTTTGAACAACTTGCATAGACCATAAAACTTGGCCATTCTTCATACTAATCATTCCTTTTAGAAGGACTGCAACATTACCTTCGTGGCTTCATCAATAGCTCTGTCACATAAATTGCAAGACAATACACATACCATTGCATCTTCTTGATTGGGTTTGAATGATCATTAAGCAAGATTCACATTGCACTCTTTGTCCCTGGCAGATCTATTAGGGTTAGAGATGGCAAATATCTAACAATTAAATGCATATTTATATAATAAACAGAGAAACTAAAACATACACAGAATAAATCATAACACAAAGAATTTTTTTTTTTCGAGGGCAGCCACCCCATCATCTGATACCCCCACCCAAGGCCCGGCCCGGCCCCGGACCCCAGCGAGGATGGGGGGCCAAGGTGTATAGTATACCATGGGCTATATAATATAGCATGATCAGTCGCCACATACCAACAACATCTTGCTCTTTTATGACATGTCACAAGATCTTCTTGGACTATCTTCTAAGATTAATCATCAAAATAACTATGACTTTGAATATCTCTTCTCTTTTGAATAATGTTGTCATTATCATCATGCCTTACATGACTTAATAGTTAATGCATATGTTATCTTTTGATGACTTCCATTGCTACTATGTTCATGGCATTTGATACTCTTAACAGTATGTTGGGATCAACCCTTGTGGGAGCCCATTTTACCCCACATATTATAATCAAATGAAACAAAACAGCAACATAATTTTTCTATACCTGCACAATTAACAAACATGTTAGAAAAACTGAGCATATGATAGATGTGTTTGATAACCCTGTTATTTTCTTGGACATCTTTGGCATGCTAGTTGTTTTAGTGTGCATGAAGATCAGATTATATGTTTATAGATGTATGTGCATGTATTGACTGATGACCCTTGATTTCTCTAACAACACACTCTCTCTCAGATGCAGACAACTAGGAACAACAAGGGAGCAACAGCTAGATGCAAGACAAGTGGAAGATTGAAGATGATACAAGGCAACTTGACCAGGACTCGTCATTCAGGCAATGACGGGTCACCTTTCTCTATATGTGCATTTATTTTCCTTTATGTATATAAATGTATATTCTTTTCTTTCATTTGCACTAAAAGAGTTAGTCTCACGGCTTGTGTGAGACATTATACATTTACATTATCAATAAAGATTACTTATCTCGAAAAAATTGTGCAATCTTTTCCTATATTATATGCATCTGCATAAATGCAATCTAGTAATATAATCTTCTGATTTTGTTTATGCACATGAATGTAATGTACCAGAAATAAAAATGTACCTTACTCTTCATTTGAAAATCAAAAAATCTCTACCTAATTGAGCTATTAGCAAAATTAGGTAACAATAACTTAAGCCTGCTTAGTCATCATGGTGACTAGCCCCTTCATCTAGTGATTATCGACTCGGCAGAGTGTTAAAGACTTAAATGTTCCTTAAGTCCAAAGTCAAATGTTTTCCATTGCAAGAGTTCTTCACATCACAGTTGTGTTTACACCAACATGGTCATATTTTTGATGGTGCAATGGAGATCGAAGGGTACATGTCAACTTTTGATTGCATCATGTTGGTCCTTCACATCGTATTTTGAAGTTCACCTTGGCATAAGTTGTTTATAATGTGTGATGGTAGTGGAAGGTGACATCACAAAGATAGGTGGCAGTTTATGATTGCATCACATAAGTAATTCACATTGTTGATGTGAATTACCCCATGCAAGGAAAGATGTGATATGCGATGTTAGTGGAGTATGATGTCAGAAGGGACAAATGGCAAAGTCTCGCTAGCCCACTGAGAATATGATGGGTCCTCGGCTTAGCCCTGCAAGAGTACAGTATAATGATAAGCATCCTCAAAGGACATGTGGCAAGAATTGGTTGCATCGCTCAATTCATTTGCATTGTGTTTTTCATTCTTAAGGCACAAGGAAAACTTACAATATGTGGTGTAAAGCATGGTGGGTCCTCTATTTTTTATTAGTGATGGAGCGATATGAGGACACATATCGAGGGAGATAGATGGAAATGGGCTATTGCATCATGTGACTTATTCACATCACAAAAATGATGTTTGAGCCCTAAATAAAAATGCAATAATCATAAGGAAGGCAATAGAGATCAATGGCTCAGGTTTAAACATAGTTAATCCGACAAGCATTTTACAGTTCAAACGATTAAAGGAGAATCGTTAGATGATGGAGTGAAGAGTACATATCTATGGCCCAAATTTAAAGAATTGATTTTGCAATGGCTAAACGGTGGAAGTAGCCATGAATCAACATAAGGATAAATTTAATTGGCTCAATCACTCCAACTACTCAATTTGATTGGAGATGAGATGTGTAGATGACAACAAAGAGGAAAAGGTGGTTAGAATGTCAGACACAGATCAATCATGCAAGGAATATCATTTATTGCATATCTAATTTAGGGTTTGCATATTGCTAAGAATAACAAATACATTGTATCTAGAACAAGATTGAATATATAGGAGTATGAAGTTAAATGCAAATCAAAACCTAAGATTGACAAATTTGCCAAAAATAGAAATTGTATTGAATGATGTTCGTGGTTGTTTGGATCGAGGAGAGTTGGCTTGTTGGAGAAGCTAAATAAGAAAAGTTGAATGACTAAGCAATGGATGGATAAGGTAAAGAGGTGTGTATGGTTAGAGGGTGTATGTGTGTGTTGTAAAATAGAAGAAAAAGAGGTGCATTCTCAGGTTAAAGGAGAACCAGTATTTTGCACATATGAACTTGTAATGTTGTAAGAGGTTGGTGCCTCAAAGAGATTGAGTTGGTGCTCAATCAGGTGTGTGGTGTACCTTCAGGTTGGTGCCTCAAAATATTGTATTTGGTGTGTAGTGTACCAAGAGGTTAGCACCTCAAAAAATTGTCTTAGGTGTCAATGTACCTATAAGTGGGTGCTTACAAAACATATGTAATATCTTTGATTGTGAGGTTGGATTTGAGCAGTAGACTCAAGCAACTTTTATCAACCGTGGTCTTTCCCTTCTATGGTTTTCCACATATATCTAGTGTCCTCTTATGTGTGTGTTATTTTGCTTGATCTTTAATCTTGTCTATTGTTTTAATGTGTTAAAAATTTATATACATTGATTCACCCCCCCTCTCAATGTATTGGTGTTATTTTAACACTATATCAAAAAAATTGAAGGCTTTCAGTTATTAGATAATCCTAATATGGTTTGCAGATTGAAAAAAGAATTATATGGACTCAAGCAAGCTCCTAGAGCTTGGTATGCAAGATTGGATAGGTACTTGTTGTAGCAAGGATTGAATAAAGGTACCGCAAATAGTAATCTTTACTTTAAGGTGGATAAAGATCTTGGTTGTGGTTGTGTATGTTGATGACACAATCTTTGGAGGTAATGAAAGTATGTGCAAGAAATTTACAGAAGAGATGTAGAAAGAGTTTGAGATGTCTATGTTTGGGGAGATGTATTTTTTTCTTAGACTTCAAATCAATCAAATAGAAAAAGGTATATTCATTTCACAATCAAAGTATGTCAAGGAAATGTTGAAGAAGTTTGTAATGGAAGACTCTAAAATGATATGTACCCCTATGGTTACTGGTTGCAAGCTAAGTAAGAATGATGAATCTCCTAAGGTTGATCAGAGAAAGTATAGATCAATGATTGGAGGATTGTTATACCTAACTACTACTAGATCGGATATCATGCATGTAGTTTGTCTTGTGGATAGATTTCAAGAAGATCCCAAAGAGTCACATGTTGTAGAAGTAAAGAGAATATTCAAATACTTGAAAGGAACTCTAAAAAATGGCTTGTGGTATTCAAAGGATATTGATTTCTCTTTGAGTGCTTATATAGATGCAGATTGGGTAGGTTGTGTGGATGATAGAAAAATCACAAGTGGTGGTGAATTCTTTATTGGAAATGGGTTGGTGTCTTGGCTAAGCAAGAAGCAGGATTCAGTGTCATTATCTACTACAGAGACAAAATATATTGCTACAACATCATGCTGCACACAAGTGTTATGGATGAAGAAAACCTTGAAGGATATCAGAGTGGTATATGATGAACATATTTCTATTTTATGTGATGATACAAGTGCTATCCACATTTCAAAGAATTTGGCAATGCATTCAAGGAAAAAGCATATTTCAATCCAATGTCACTTTTTGAGAAAGAAGGTTACAAAGAATGAGGTTTTGGAGTATGTGCCTACAAAGGATCAAGTTTTAGATATTTTCACAAAGGCTCTTCCTAAGGATACTTTTGAGTATGTCTAGGAGAAGTTAGGGGTTATTGTCCCTCCTTTGAAATAGATGCATAAGATTGTGTATCAGTCCAGTGGATTTCAAGATTCATTCCTTGTTCTGGATTGATGTTGGTGGCTACCTCTCAAGGGGAGTAGATAGTGGTATTATTGCAGTCATAAGGAGTAGGTGTTGTCATTGCATGGAATGTGTAGTAGTTTTTGGTTGATGTAGTATGGTGTCTACTCCTAAGGGGGAGTGTGTAGAAAAGGTGTGAAGAAAACAAAGTGCAATAAAAAGAAAAGGTAGTTGTAGAAAAGTTGTTGTCCCTTATAGGTATTGCCTTTGGGGGAGAGAGAAAGTATGTATGTTTGATGTCAAAGGAAAGAGATACAAGTGTGTTTCCCTTTGCCATTGATTTCAAAGGGGGAGAGAGTAAAGTGAAAAAGGAGAGAGTAAGCTAAAAGGGGGAGAGAGAGTTAAGGGGAGAGTGTTGATATGCAGCAATGTGCACTATGGTGTAGTATGTGTTTTGGTAATCAAAGTTGTTGCTAGTGGTTTTTCACATCATGTGTTTCCATAAATGACAAAGGGGGAGATTGTTTCATGTGTAGTTTGTGTTGTCATTGATGTCAACAGATCTATGTTGTTATTGCATTGATGTCAACCTTGGTGATGCTTTGATTAGTTGCATTATGTTGTCATTAGTAGTATCATTGGTATCAACCTCTAATGTTGCTTCGATAAGCATGTGTATTGTTATGTTGTAGGTGATTTGGTTGTAATTAGAAGGTGTTCAAAATGATGAGAATGTGTTTTTTATGCTTGGTTTACAAGTGCTTTGATAAAATTTGAAGAAAAGAGAAAACAGTGTGTTGGAGAGGTGTTATGTGTGTCAGAGAAGTGTTTTGGTTTTGCTCCACATTTCTTCATGGCTGGAGATTTTCTTGTGTGGTTTAGATATGTTGATTAGATGTGTTCAAAGCTATTATATCTAGAGTTCCAAGTTTTGGATCATTGTGAAGAGAAATTTGTGTTCACCAGTGTGTGAACTATGTACTGCAGTGGTGTTTGGGAGAGATGGTTTTACTTCGCATTTCTCCACAATTCAGTTTTTGGTCTTGCAGTTCTAGAAATGTGCTTTTACTACTTATACCTATCTTCATTTTGAGTTGTTTGAAGTTTAGTGCTCTGCAAGGTTGGATTCATGTGTTAGAATATGAGGAAAGTTAATTGGGTGTATAGGATGTGTGTGTTCTTCAAGTAAAAGTTGTTGTGAAGGAATTTGTTGAACTTCAGGGTGTTCATAGAATATTCCAAATTATGTTCAAGTGATTTGTGTTATCTATGAGTCATCTTTAGATCAAAGGAATCGTGTACTTAAATGTTCAATGGTGTTTACATGGGTTTGGTCGATCTTGGGTGTTTACACTAATTATGGATATGATTCGGTGTTTGTAAAAGTGTGGCATGGTGTATATGTATGATTTGGTTTTGAGTTAAGGTGTGGTGTGGTACACTTTCATTCCTTTCCATTGCAAGAATGCTTAGTGCTAACCTAATTTGAATTTTCACAGTTGAGGTGCATAGCTAACCTTTTCAATTATTTTAAAGGTTGAAGAAGGTATAACTAAGTGTTGAGTTGATGCAAAATTGTGTGTGTGAAGTTTATGTGATATGAGATGTAATGTGAAGTGCAAATTTGTGAAGTTCAATGTGATCTTTAATGTGTTAGGATATTGGAAGTAATGAGCAGAAGGTGTCTACATTCTTTGAAGAGGCTACAAATGTATTGGTGATGTTGTGGTGGATATTTTTGTTGCTTTGAGATGGATTTCTCATTGTAACATTCTTCTTTCTTCTCTTCTATAATTTTGGAGTGAGTCCTTTTTTTTGGGCAGTGAGCCTATTGTATTTAGTGTTGCAATTACTTTATATTGTGAGCTAATCCTCACCATGGTTTTTCCCTTCTTCTTTTTTTCACATAAATCAGGTGTTCTCATGTGTTTGATGTGTTTGCATTATTGTTTCTCATGTTTACAGTTTGCTAATGTTTTATAAGGATTTAAGTGGTTGTTAAGGGTTTAAGGAATAATGTAGATCTGAATGTTAAAGAGGGTTTTAATGTTTTAGAGTACAACTGATTCTCCCCCCCTTCCAGTTGTCTTGGGTATTCAAGACCTTCCTCTAGCTCTATCATGTGCTCAATGCCTCTATCAAGAGGCCTCTCTAAAGGAATGCTATTGAATAATTTTCTTTGTTTGGAAAGCAAATCCTGAATTTCTGGTGGATAGGACCTCTTCACCTCCTCTGTAACTATAGGCATAACCACACACTCTACTACCCACACAATTTGATCATGTCTAAATAGCCTCTCCTTTTTTTTGAAAGAGACCACTCGAAGTCCTCCAGTCAACATACCTCTCAAGACCACACTCCTACCCTCTGATCTAAACTTTAGCTCCATAGTCTAAAACTTAAGTGTGATCTCCCCAAATGATCAAAGCCAATATATTCCCATCACTGAATTTGTATCACCAATACTCATCACATATAATCATCCTTGACTTCATAATTCCCTAACTGTAAACTCAATTGTGGAACCATCCTAGTGTAATTGATTGTAAACCCATCAACAACCATAACCAAAATCCATCTACCTCATGATTTTGAAGTCTTCTACATGCAACCAACCCCTCATCAATGAAATTATGCATGGCTCATATTTCAACCAATACCACTAACTACTTCCCATTTATTACTCTTCTAATGTGTAGAGACTCATTTTTTGAAAGCTATGTAATTGAGCAAGCTTCCCATCTTTCTCCTCTCCCTTTCCAAACTCTACAAGTCTCCTCCTCTTCATTTTCCTATGTTGAATAGTAATCTATTTGATGCGCCTTCCCCTTTTTAGCACACCTATGTCCTAGAGCCCATGGCTCTTTACATGTGAAACACAAATTCTTCTTCCTCAAGTCATTTAGTGTCTCACTATCAATCTTAGTGACTAATTTATTTGGCTATTCAGAGTCATTCAAGATATGTTTTTTTATCTTTGTCCTTCTTGTGCAAAAATCCCTTGGAATGAAATCTACTCTTGGAGGTGTAAGACTCCATGTCTCTATCCTTCTTGATTGCATCTTGTAGGGAAGGTGGGTTAAAATCTTTAATCCAACCCCTTAGAGGATCGAATAACCCATCTATAAAGAGCACAATGATCCTCCTCTCAGATTTTTATGTCACCAAAACTGACAACCTCTGAAAAATAGAAATATAAGCATCCACTGAACCCCATTGTTTCAGCTATGACAACTCCTTAAAGTGAAGTTCGATGCCTTTTTATCAAATCTCTCTATGATTTTCTTAGTAAACTCTATGTAGGAAGTAATATGAGCATGACCCATTATAACCATCCCATGTGCCACCACTCATGTGCAACTCCGTTTAAGTGAATGGAATCATATTTAATGGACTCTTCTTTAGGCATGGGATTAATATTAAAGTATGTGTCCACCTTTGGACCCAATCCCTCATTGAAGTTTTACTATACCCATCAAAGTAAGGGAGATTAAGTTTTCCTACTTTCCTTCACAAGTCATTACTGTGTTCTCTATTGCCCCTGTTGGGCATATTCCTCATCCTGAGACCTACATAGTCTCGGAGAGATATGTCATGCTGAAAACCAGGCCTTGCATCAATCCCATACTATCTAAGTTGATCCTAAATCTCAATCAATGTGATCTCTTGATTGGGTTGTGCCTCCACTCTTGGTGGAAAAATAGGCATGAGTGGTCTAGCCATGGCTTCCCTATTGTGCTAATTGGTTTCTCCACGCTAACCCATATCATTTAATTTCCCATTATTGCCTTTGTTACCTCCATTGTTGAGTCCCAATCGATTCATCCCCTCAACCTGTTGGTTGTTTTTAATTCCCAACCAGATCTCATAGATAATCTATGGTTTTTCCATTTCCAATTTTCAATTATCTTAGAGGGATTGGCCAACGAATAGGTGAAAGTTAAAATAACTTTCCCTCTACACTTTGGGCTCTACAAAACCTAGGAGGGTGATCCCATACAATGTTCTCAAGATCTCTTCTGTCAATTTATCTTGAACATTGTAAACAATAGATATGTCCACATAATTGCTTGGCAATTATAGAAATACAAAGATCTGGCAATATCTCTAAGCATTTAACATTTCATAGTAGTAGAAGATGATACTTCATAAGACTTTTCAACAAAAAAACATAATTGAATTTAAAGATTTAAAATATTTGTGTGTAAAAGACCTTGGAGATGCAACATAGATGCAACTTTAATGATTGGTGCCTTAACCTAGGGCATGGAGTCATAACCAATGTAATTCAAAATAAATAATAGTGTTCCCCCTAAACATAACAGAGTTATTTAATGATGCATTACACCATTAAACTTAGAAATCTTAACCAATTATACTTATTAGATCCTTGTATACATCTACACAAATATTTACCTCTATTAAAGCATTTAACTTATTCTTTGAATAAGAGCATTAACAAAAAATAGACATCCAAAGGAAAGACAATAGAGATGAATTGAAAGATATTTGATTCATTTCATTCATAAACAGTGCAAAGTATATAGAAGGAGAAGATTGGATTTAGAAATATGCCAGTGTATTAAGAAATGATAGTACTATCATACAATTCTTTCAAAATTAACAAAGACTAGACCCTACAGCCTAAAAATGACTTAGACTTTATTTCTCTACATTTTGTATTACAAAACTCTACAAAATTGATCAATCATCGCATACAAATGGCCTTGAATTCCCTTTTATAAGACAAGGGAGCAACAAGCCTCGGGCCATTTACACATGTCATATTTTCAATTGACATTAATTTACATTTCAAAAATACAAGTACAACAACCTGATTGTGGGTGGAATTTTCCAAGGACAAAAATAGTTACATTTACTCTTTGTAACAATCCCAATCCTTTCCCAAAATATCTGATGTTGACGGTTGGTACTTTTTCACTTCTTCTCTTCATTCTTCTTAATGTGAACCCAAGAAAGTTGAGCTGGCACATGAAGACAAAATCCTAGTGTGCAAAGATACAAGAATACCTCATGTTGTCATTGCAAAAGCAATTGGATGGTGTTGAATGTGCATAAAAGACAAAAAAGTGTCCACATCATCAAAATCAATCTCTACAAGTCAGGAATTTCATTGTATTTCTTATCCCATATGTCATAGTCTTCCTATGAAGGCCAATTGAAAGCCATGAACTCATCCAATTTGTTTCTATATGGGCCATATTTCTTTACCTGCTAATTTGCATCCTTGTCAAATTCTTCCAAGAATTTGTTGGTGAAGAACAATTTGTCCATGCTATTCTTTAACATATCAATATTAACATCTCCACCTTCACATATCAAAATAGCCTTTGTAGCAATGACACTGTCAATTTGTGTTCTTTATTGTTTTTATAGCTTCATTATTATCCATAATGTCTGGTAGCATGCCAAGATCATTATCATCAAATTTTTGGAGCAATTCCTTAACTCTTTTCTCCAATGGATATAGTAATCCCTAACAATCAACAATTCCTTTTACCATCTTATAGCTGGGAGAAATATGTGTTGGCTTATTAAGCTCATGAGTAGACCCTTTAATCATACCAGCTAATGGAATAACCTTGGGTACCCATAATTGCATCAGTGGGATTGCAACTACTCTATCCCTTTCAAACATTCTTATTACATCAAACATTAATGAATAATTTGAATGAATTCTAGTTACCCTTTTTATTGACTTCCCCATTAAATGTTCCAAAATAGTTGTTACAATCAATACATTTTTCTCAAACTGGTTCTCTTTAAAAGAATGGAGTAATTCATCATATACCTTGATTTGTTGAATCAACTCTTTCCTGCTAAATCTTCTCCTTGGTGGGGGAGCAATAGAAGTGCTTGGCATTAATGGCAAGTTTTCATCATATACAACTAACTCCATAGATTGTGTTGGAGGTGGAGGAGGAGAAGATGGGGAAGGAGTAGTTGGTTGCACTTTTGGTTGTTGGTTCTTTAACATTTCAACCATAATCTCCACCTCTGCAAGTCTCTACCTATCCTTATTGTAGGCAACCAAAAATTCATTATAATTTTAGTTTTTGCATTATATTTGTCTTGAAGTTGCTTGGTAGTTGTCTTTTCGAATTGGGAAACGTTTATAGACAATGTGGTTGCCTCTACCATTGAGGTGTTAGAAAATATCTTGATTATTAAAACTCCCTATAGGTCACCTACAAGCTCTACAATTTGAGGCTTATCTATATTGGGGGCCAAATCCCATGTGACGAGTGTGCCCTGCTATGGACTGAATGCAAAGCATGACAAGGAATTTAGTACATCATCGTCCATTACAAACACCTACTTGTCATTCTTCCTCACTGTGTCAAATGTAATTGTAGATTTTATGTCCCATTCAAGTAGGAGAAGTACCCCACTTTCTCTTACAAGTCTTCTTCCCTCCTCAATGGTCATCTCTTTCTATTTTTCCTTCATGTCTGCTACCACCCTTGCAACAATAACATTCCTAGGAAATTTAGGAGACTTAGCCATCTCTTCTTTCAATCTCTTATCATACCTGTCCCTATTTGTCCTCCTAACATACTCCTTGAAAACATCACTCTTGACAAAAGTATCATCATCTATAAACTCTATGCATGCCTTTTCCCTTACATCATCTACATTTTCCACTCTTGTTAGCACTACTTTTGAGACCCTATTCTCTGGAGTTAGCACAACATGCTCTACTTGTGGGGGTGGCATACCTTTCATTATATCATCAGAGTTACAACAACCTCATCATCTGAATCCAACAGGAATCAACAAGTCATGATGCTTGCTCAATTGTTCTCCCCTTTGGAGAGGACTCCCTTGGGGGTGAATCTATGTCACTAATATTGTGAACAGGGGATGGAGGTACCTGTTGCACAGGGGAGGAAACTCTAGACTCATATTGAGGAGTAGCTCTTATTTGTTCCTTCAAAATAATCCCCTTAGGTCTTCTAGGGAAGATATATTGTGTCTTGGACAGCTGGTAGGTGGGCCTTTCCTCAATCATAGTGGCCTTTCCCTTATCTTGTATTTGAACTTGCTCCTTGAGTTGTCCAACCACCTTGTCAAAATTCTAACAAATTGTTTCAATCCTAAGGATAGGATTATCAATATCAGCAAAGGTTCCTTTGAACATTGGATCTTTCTTGTACTTTTCCCTTTCCAATTTTTCAACAGCATCCCATTTTATCCTTCTATTTGCAATCTCATTTAGGTCAAATATGTTCCTGATGATGTCTTCTAAATAATTTATCCCATGATTGAACTTTCCATTGTTAATTTTGTGTCTCAGGGCACTAATAAATCCTTCAGGGTCATAAGTTATTGCCCCACAATTCTTCATTTTCAATGAGGTAAGAATCTTAAGGATATGATTCCATCCTTCCTTGTCCTTTGCCATGACAAAATCAAAGAACACTGTGTAATTAGGAAAGAAATATCCCTTCTTCTATTTCTTTAAATGAAAGTCCTCTACCTTCCCCAACTGATACATAACCTCAAGAAAACCAACTTCAAGATAGGAATGGATTGGGGTAAAAAGTGAGGAGCCACATTTGTTCATTACTCTCCAATGATAGTGTAATCAAGATACACAAGCACATCTCCCTAATTATGGTCAATCCTTAGGTTAGGCATTCTCTCCTTAGGCCTCAAAAAATCATGCAATTCCTTTGGGATTCTTGGCACCTTACCCCTCAAATAACTCTTCACTTTAGCAAAAACCAAGTTTGTAAAGACTACAAAACTTGAGGATGAGTCATGTATGTCCAATAAGGGTGTCCACATCTAGACAAGGAGACATTCATTACTTGCACTTATCTTTGTGATTTTCAAACCAAGACCTAGCTCCTTAGATCTAAATGTCAAGATCATGTGGCACAATAGAGAGTACCACCAAAATATAACACCACCTTCCCCTGCTTTGAGAGCCACCAATGCCTTGTGAATGGCATCTAGCAAATATGTGGCAAAATCATATTCTTCATTGACCATCATGCTTTGTACGATTGCAGCCATATACATGAGGGATACTAGTATCCTCTCCCATGAATTAATTCCGAAAATATTGCACAGGGTGTCGTAGCTTTTAACAAAGTAATGTTCAAAGCAGTCAACTTTAAAAGAATCCTTTTCAGAAGGGGCGAGTCTGATCTTATTCCTCTTTTTATCCTTTACCCAAAACATAGGCAACAATATCACTTTGTATGTGCTCTTGTTCATTTCATATTCCTCTTTCAAGGCATGGAGATTGATAAGTTTATTTGCACAAATATTGAGATTGAACACTCCAACAATTGAGTCTCTATCTAGTTTCACCATCTCTTTTCCAATGTATGTTCTAACAGTCCTCACATTCTCATCATAATTGTGTAATAATGTACCTTGTTTTGTACTTTTCCTTAGTGAGTTTTATGCACTAATTTTTTTCGATTTCAGTGTGTTTAATAGATTGACATTTCATCAAACACTTACATTCCCTAATGTAACGTTTTTAACCCCAATATGACTCCAAGAGATTAACAACTGATTGGTTCAATGCAAAGTAATAGAGATTCCTCATAGTGACAAGAATATTTCCAAACAATTTTAAACTCAACAAATGATTATTAAATAATGAATTCAAAGCTACTTACACAGGTATAGTAACAATGCTTTGTTGACCTACTAGTAATAATGAGAATTCCTTCAGAGACTCAATCTTTACATCAAACTTCTCAACCCATCTAATATTGAAATAGTTTCCAAATAACGAGACACACCAATAAAGCTGCAATATCTCCCAAAGGACCTTCAATTTCTTTAGTGGCTTATATTGCATGTAGCTACGCCTGATATCCTCGACCCAACAACCTAAAGATTCTTCAACCAGTATAGTTAGACTCCCAATATCAATGTCTTATAAGTTAAGCCACTCCTCCTCGATATTCCCAATTGTATGTGATTTTTTAACATAGACAGTGGGTGAATAAAGGACTTGCATTTACGTACTAGAGTTTAATAAGCCACATTACCTTGTAGGCATTTGATTCTCCAATAGATACCTACGATTCCTTATTATCCATGTCATCCTCCCATAAATCCGTCTTCATTCATATTCATCAAATATTCACTAGCTTACTTGGCTCGACACAGTTATCCACGTCACCTCCTTAAAGAAACTCAACTCCAGCAGTATGGTAGCGCCCCATTCATTTAGTCAATACAAAGCATATAGGAATATGGGCGGCTGAGTGATGCATCCAATTTACAACTGATTGATACTCAATCTAGTTGGTTTCCTTATTCAATACTGATTCTTTCTTTGACCCGTCTTATTGCCAGTCTCCCAAAACAACCATACATTAACTATATAGACTTTGGGTAATCACTGACCATAAATAAGGCTCCCAAGCAATTCAAAATCACTTAAGTATGAGAATCAATCATAAATTTGAAGCTATATATTATACGTGGCTCTTAGTTGATATTTGACTAATTTCATATAAATTATTCCTTGATTCACATCTCTAGAAGCCTGACGGTTCATATTAAAAAATAAGGCAACATCTTTTGGCTCTAAAAATTAACATATTATACTCCCCTCACCAAGGTGTCCTGATTGCAGTGACCCGGATTCAATTGTTTGAAACTCCCGATGAAGCCCTTCAACACTCTGACATACACCCGTTTAAATCTTATTTTTGCCACGTTTCCACTCATTTGTCTCCTTTATTTCATGCCTTCTACTCAACATCCTCTACATTTTCAGAATAGTCTTCTACAAACACGTCTCCTTCTTATTGGAGTACCTCAAATTATAGATGATGGCCAACAACATATCATGCATTCCCTGTATGAGACGGTTGTTGATGTAGCTTCCAAATATGCGATGCTTAATTCTCTTATTCCCACAATATATAATCATGCCAGTTACAAGTTAATGTACTTCCAACAACATGAATACAAGAAACTCCCGATAGAGAATCCAAAGCTCCCACGATTTCATATGAACATATGCAGCTTTAAAATGTTTATATTTATACTCCATGAGAATATTAATGGACACATGAATATTACAATCTATAGTCGCTTATTCTCCCTGTACTCCACAGCTGAGAATATCGGCTCCTCAATTTAACATTAATTGATTCCCTTGAATTAAATCTGAGTATATTACAATAAAGGAATACTGCCCTTGAATGAGAAAGCCCAATAATTTTAATGAAGTGATACTGATAAACAACTATCTTGAAAGTAGCGATACCAACCTACAATATTCAAGATCCTTAATTCTCTGTTCTCAACTATTACTGGATTAAGTCTTGTATAAGGAATCTCTTCTTCAGTAGCAGCAATACAAGAAATATAATGTTCAAATTTGGACTAACTGAGAATTTTTAACAAATTTTCCCAAATTCAAACCTCTTATTACTAACTCATTAAAATTAATAGAATTAATTCTAGCACAGTCCTTGAGATTGAGACTGTCAGCAATCATCCATAGAGTATCTATCAACTCCAAAGATGATATTCTTCGTGGAGGTTTCCGTCTCCACAAAGTTATGTGGTGAACCTTGTTCAACCAACTAAAACCCTATTCTCCAAAATCAAAACTAGCCTACCAATTTGCTCCACAAAATTCTTTTATAACCTTTGCTTGACCCTTAGCTTTCTGCTTGCCTAACTCTTCAAATTTCTTTTCTCTTAATTTCCAATTATGACTTAGTTTAGAATTTTGCATTTAATAAGTCACTTAAATATAGTATTATTTAATTAATAATATATCCTTTTGAATTAACATTTGGAGGAAAATATTAAGTAATTAAAATAATATTATATTTTCTCCATTTAGTAAAAAATGGGACATTACAAATTGGCAGTGATAGCTTTTAGCAAATCTATATCTAGATATAAATTTGGAACTGCCAATTTTCCCATATCCAATATCCATCCATTACAACTAGGAATTGGGGAATTTCTTTTTCCATACCAATATTTGAAAAGATCCCACCCAACAATCTTCAAGTCTGCATCCTTCATTACATAGAATCTATCCACAATACCCTTATTCGCCCTTGGGCCTTGCAATTTTATCTTGCCAAAGTTTTTATCCATAGTCGATCCAAAAAATTGAGTCAAAAATTCATCATGGAGGGCTCGTTTGGGGCTAGAACCAGGAGCTTGATCATTTTGGGGTGACATTTTAACAACAATAGAGGAAACTAGGGCTTTCTATGGTGCGACTAGGGTTTTTTGCAGTGTGGCTAAGTTTTTTTAAAACGGATGCACAAAGACTAGGGTAAATTCAAAACAATTTAACAATAATTTATGAACATCAAACCCTAAAATAACTCTAGCAAGCAATTTAGAATACTTAGCTGGAAAATGCACATAAATTTACTAGAAATTGATCACAAAGAAGGCATTTTTTACTTATCCGTATTCAAACACTGGAAACCCTAGTTTTGATTACAAGAAGCTTAAAGAATCACCATAGTTGATCTTTGGACACTTTAAAATGCTTTGGTAACTTTGAATTGTGATTTAATCATTGCTTTTATGGTGAAAAAGCTCTTCAATTTGATTGAACAACGTTGTGTCCACCATTACTGCTCGTTCATGCGAAGCAAAAAAGCTTCAGCTACTTGTTAACTCAACTTTGAGCATGGGTCATTGATCTTGCAATGATCTGGATCTTTGGATGGCTCAGATTGAGTCAAATTAGTTTGAAAAATTTGGCCTTCACTCACGTCAATATCAAGCCAATAGTATATTTCCATGTGGAAAAGCTCCTTCATGTCACCATGGGCCCTACTGCCTTTGCGAAGCGTTGAAAGGGATGACATGTCAATCTCTTGCATTCATGCATTAAGAAAAAGATCAAAGGTTGTGGGATTACGGGGAGATTCACTAGATGCCAACATGTGTCCAATGTGCACATGAGTTAAGTTCACATGAATTCACCCACACTTAGGCGGATTTTACCATATGCTTTAACCTTCGGTGACTTTGAACGGTCAATATTATATCATCTTCAGCATTGCCTTTCTAGAAAACAACCATGTGTACTCAAATACACATCTTTTACCCTTCGTATGTGCCTTAATATTTAACAAAATATTTCATTTGATATAATGGTCCTCTGGAGATCAAGATTTTGCCACTTGTCAATCTCCTACATCCCCACGAGCATCCAAGATCTTCACAGACAACCCCCGCAAGATGGTGGGGAACGGTCATGATTGTTCTACGTGGCACAATATGAACCCTTAGATTACGGGCCCACCGTCAAAGTTGTTTGAAAGCCTACAGGGTCCACTTTGAAAGTTGGACATGTGGAGTCCTCCTGTTATCCTACATTCATTTTTCTATGAATATTTTATTCATGTGGTATGGCAGGACCAATGAACAACGAACACCCATAATGTGGGACCAGGTTGAGCCTTCTTAAAAACCCTTTTCATGCACGTGCTTCAAGATGTAACTTAAGTTAGGGCCATTTCACTAGGTTATCATAAGACTTAAGACTTAATTTTATTTCAAACCTAGGACACAAAACATTTGACATAATGTATAAAACTTTCATAACCCATGGGACTTAAGATTTTAACCAAATATTTTCAAAAGACAAATATCGATATTACTAGGATGAAGAGGCCAGTTAACATGCAATGCAAATGACTTAAGTTGTGACTTAAGGAACCGGGAACAGGTGATATCAAGTCAACAATTGATTATAAGAAAAGGCTAAGGAATGAATGTTGTTAGGGTTTAATGAGGGTTTTAGCCCTTGGGTGAACCTTAATGCATGAGACATGAAACCCTAACCTACAAATATCCTACAAAACTCAAAAAAATTGAAATGTAATGCAAGGAACCATAGAAATTTTCAATAGTCCTATTAGTGGCTCCAGTTGGAGATGTTTGTTCACTATAACAAAGTGAGATCCTTAGAATCTCACAGTGGAGCATACCAAAAAAACACAAAAAAGACAAAATCTAGGGAATGCCCGAAAGAGGCAAGAAACAAAACCTATATTCAAACCCATACATAAGATACATTGTACATGGAATAAAATATACCTCATGTGAAGTATGGCTTCAAGAATTGTCCATGTACTAGCAATTCTAGAAGTTCTCCAATCAAATTCTGCAGGAAGTATGAATCTTCCCTATATGTATTGCTTATCATATATGGTCCCAGCTAGAGAGCATCAAAATTTCCATATTTTCCTTTCTCCTAAGCTTTGGCATTCTACATCAACACCATATCTCCAATTTTAAACTTTATGAAAGAATATTTCTTATCATACAAAGTTTTAACCTACAATTGCATCTTCATAATTTTCTATTGTGTTGCTCTCCTTGTTTCATCAAGCTCTTGACCAAAGCATTGATTCTTTGTTGCATTTCATCTATGGTATCATCATTATACTCCTGAATGAATTTGTATACTTGCAATAGATTATTTGTAGGCATCCTAAACTCAAGCCCATAGACTAGGTCAAAAGGTGACTGTCGTGTTGCTTTTTTTATGGTTATAATGTTAGCCCATAAGGCTTGTCTCAGTTTAGAGTCTCGAGCCTTCTTATTTTTCTCTATCACCCTTTTGATAATTTTCATCAAACTAGTATTACTAGACTCAACTTTACCATTTCCTTTTGGGTGATAAGGGGATGAATATGAGATTGAAATCCCATACTTGTTACAAAAGTCCACAAATTCCTCTAACCTAAAACACATAGTATTATCAGACATTATTTTCTTGGGTCAACTAAACCTGGGCAGAATATTATTCATCAAAAAATCTATAACCACCTTACTAGTGGTCTTCTTTGTAGGAATTGATAGGCCAAAACTAGGGTAAAGAATAAACTAGGTTCAACTTGGTCTAAGTGTCAATTCAAGAATCGTAAGCTTGTGAGAGGTGTTGCGGTGGTATACCTAAGGGAGGAAAGCAACAAGTTGAGTGGGGATGAAATCCAAAACAATCAAATCTAAATGCTTTGAAAGAATAACAGAAAAGAACACTCTTAAATTTTACTCCTAAAGCAAACCTTTTGAAACCATCAAATGCTTTAAATTAACAACTCAAATAAAATCCTTTAATGTATATAAGGTCTGACTATGTCCAATTCAACTCTGCTTAAACATTACTGGTACTGTTTAAGATTAAAATACTCTTGAATTTGCAACATTTTGCATTGATAAAATTCTGGCGACAGGAGCTCTGTATAGGCAACATGAACTCTGTGCAGATGATAGGAACTGCAATATTCCAAAACTATGTGAATTTTTGCAACTACAGTCTTATGAAATAAATACTTTAAAACCAAATTGAAATCATGTAATCACAAAATTACTCACACATTTTAATAAATAAAAGAAACCACAATATTAAAGCTAAAGTAAAATGAGTTCAGTAATCATAAAAATTTAACATACACGTGCTACCCGATTTCTAAGAGAGAGTGGGCCCTCCTCTCCTTCCACGAGGTGACAAAAATAATTTGTTGTAAACTCCTTAAGACTTCAAACTAGCTGTTGTATTATTTCTTTTCTGAAAAATATTACATCTCCTTCTCATGCCATTTCTTATGCATTATATAAGAAATGAGAGATTTACTAAATGACATAATTCTTCCCTATAATCTCTCCATAAAATTAGATCTCAAACGAGAGAATCATGTAACTAAGATATTCTTAACATGGCATGCTTGTTTGGTAACAAAATAACCAATATATCAAATTGGTTTTAACATAATAATAATATAGACATTTTTTTTTGTCTCATGTCCATAATAATAGGGAGTGCAAAAGTTGTTTATGGCCAACAAATACTACGTTTAGTTTATGGCCATTACAATATAATAAATTGTTATGGCCATTACAATATAATAATTTGTTATAACAAAAGATTAAAATATATATATCTTATCACATACAGTGAAAAGTGTTTATTTATTTTTCAACACAATGGTAGCATATATTAGCAAATACAATCTAATATTTATTATTCACGTATTTTATCTAAAAACTAAATTAAATATTACTTATATATATTTAGTCATATGCAGCATAAAGGTGGTAAAATGATATAATATAGTGTGGAAATGGAATATAAAAAATGGTTATGAAGGCATATGAAAAAGACTAATATATGGCATAAAATGGAATGTGAATGGCTCTCATTAGGAATGACCTCAATCCATTTCGTAAAGTAATATGTGGCCACCAGTATCCATGAATGCCCTCCACTAGAGTTTTCTGCAATTTCACCAATAAAATCAATCCCCCATTTTTGGAATGGTGCTTGCACTATAACTGGCCTAAGGGGTAAGCTTCCCAAAAAAAATAACTTACTAGCAAACCTTTGGCATGCATCACATGCCCTTACCATCTTTTGTGCATCTTTGAAAAGTGTTGGGGACAAAAAACCTTGCTCTTAGAACTTTATGAGCAGTGGTTTTGGCCATATAGTGACCACCACATACACCATTATGCATCTCATTCAAAATCTCTAGGGCTTGTTTTCCATCAACACATTTGAGAAAAACTCCATCCATGTTCTTCTACCATAACTCATTATCAATAATTACATATTTTATGGCTTGGAGCTTCAACGTCCTCTTTTGGTTGTCATTCATCCCCTCAAGGCACGACATATTCTACAAGTAATGCATAATATTCTTGGACCATCCAGAAGTTTGCATGTCACATATAGGAGATATGTCTACATAGTCAACATTGTTTATTTGATTAGCATCTAAATTAGATTTTTCCATCAACTTGGCTAACCCTTGACCTCTAACCAACTTTATAATTTGAACGTCAATGTTAAAACCTTGTATTCGGTTGATCCATTTGCATCTCCTGCCAATGACCTCCTTGTTAGGATTCAAGCAGAGTGGAGCAATAAACATTAACAATTATATGCAGATTAAATAACCCAAAAATAACAATGAAGAATAACACAAAAGAGATCAACACAAAAATTTAATGTGGTTCACCCAATATGCTCTTCATCCACAGACACTCGGCCACCCAATGATTTTATTATCTAGTGCAAAATAGATTACAATCTCGCAAATTACACACCTCATAACTTACATCCTAATCGCTTATAACAAGCTTTTTGGAAGCTTCCAAAATTAGGGTTTTACAAAGTCATTTTTTTCATTTTACATGTCAGTGGGAAAACCTTGAAGTGTTAATGGAAAAAAAACTTGACGTGTTAATGAAAAAAAAATCTAGGGTTGCACCTGCAAACCCCTGCTCAAGGCCTGGCTTGGCCCTGAACCCTGCACGAGGATACATTATGAGTGTACAATATTTGGATGATTAGTCTCCACATACCAACAATCTCCCACTTGGAAACTGATCAAGCTCCACACCAAACAATCTCCCACTTGGAGACTGATCCTGGATGACACCACTGCACTTGTAGCTCCCATTGGATTATAGGTCTGGTTGATTTCTTATGTCCACCATTATCAGTCATGAAGGCCAACAAAAACTGATGAGGAAATCAGTTTCTCCTGTGTAACTTCCTTTGTGAACATATTTGCAAGATTCTCACTTGTGTGAATTTTCTCTAGCTTCAACTACCCATCCTCCAAAACTGACCAGATGAAGTGGTATTTGAGTTGTATGTGCTTAGTTTTTGAATGCAGAGTTGAGTTCTTAGCAAGATGAATGGCACTCTAGCTATCAATGTACAAAGGTATATCTTCTTCTTGTTATCCCAATTCCTCTAGAAAATGTTGTAACCAAATCATCTCCTTGTTGGCTTCCATAGTGGCAACATACTCAACTTCAGTGGTTGAAAGTGCAACAACCTTTTGCAGTCTTGAAATCCAACTAACTGCAGTACCTCCTACAATAAAAACATATCTTGTAGTACTCCTGATATCAATATCACCCACCAGATCAAAGTCAACATGTCCTTTTAGAGGAGAATTTGTTCCTCCAAAATATAGTTTCTTTGAAGTAGTACCTCTCAAATATTAGAGAATCCATTTTACTGCATTCCAATGTTCCATTCCCGGGTTGCTCATATACCTTCTCACAACTCCCACTGCATGTGCAATATTTGGCCTTGTACATACCATTGCATACATCAAGCTACCAACAACTAATGCATATGGTATCTTAAACATTTTGTCTTCTTCCTCTAGTGTCTTTGGACACATCTCCTTAGTCAACTTAAAATGACTAGGCAAAGGTGTACTAATTGCTTTTGCATCTTGCACGTTAAACCTTTTCAATACCTTCTCTACATACTCACTTTGAGACATAAATAATTTTTTGTTTGTCCTATCCCATATGATCCTCGTACTAAGAATTTAATTTACTGCACCCAAATCCTTCATAGCAAATGAATTTTCCAATTTTTGCTTAAGTTCATTAATATGTTGCATGTTAGACCCGACAACAAGCATGTCTCAACATAAAGCAACATGATAATATAGTTGTCATTATCCAATTTTTTAAATTAAACACAATAGTCAGAATGACATCTTTTATAACTTTTTTCATCCATAAACTATCAAATTTCAAATACCATTGTTGAGGTGCTTGCTTTAGGCCATACAAACTCTTCTTTAACCTGCACACAAATTCCTCCTTACCCTTGACCTCATATCCCTATGGTTGCTACATGTATATTTCCTCTTCCAAATCCCCATGGAGAAATTTTGTTTTCACATCTAGTTGTTCAAGATGTAAGTCTTTCATAGCCACAAGACTTAGAATAGTTCTAATAGAAGTCATCTTGATAACCGGAGAAAATATTTCATCAAAATCTATATCTTTTTTTTTGTGCAAAACCCTTTACCACAATTCTGGCCTTATATCTTTTCTTGCCTCCATCTTCTTCCTTCAACCTATAAATCCATTTATTTGAAAATGCTCTTTTACTTGCAGGCAATTGGACTATGTCCCAAGTCTGATTCTACAGCAAGGAATCCATTTCCTCTTTCATGCCTAGCTCCCACTGCTTTTTGGTATCTACTTGCATTGCTTCTTCATAACCTTCAAGTTCACCAGAATCAGTTAATAATATAGAATATAATGATGGAGAAAATCTATTTGGAGGTCTAGTTATCCTTGTAGAATGTCTAACACTTGCAGGAGTCTATGGGATAACTTGTTGTTGAGCATCAAGTACCACTGGCATTTTATATTCTGGAATCTCATCCAACACCACACATTCCTTTTTGGCCTATTCATGCTTCTTTTCCTACAGCTGACCCTTATACACGACCTTCTCCTTGAATATAACATCTCTGCTCCTGATAATTTTATGATTTTCATAGTCCCATAACTGATAACCAAATTCATCTACTCCATATCTAATGAAGGTACATTTTTTAGACTTAGCTTCAAGCTTGGTTCTATTTTCAATATCAACATGCACAAAAGCTTCACAACCAAAGGTTTTAAAAAATGAATAGTTTACCTTTTTACCCGTCCATGTCTCCTCTAGAATGCCACCATCCAAAGGATTTGAAGGTCCTTTGTTTATTAAATAAATAGTGGTATTTACAACATCTGTCCAAAACTGTAAGGGTAGTCTAGCATGCAATCTCATGCTCCTTGCATGCTCCATAATGGTTGTATTCATCCTCTCGAACACACCATTTTCTTGTGTGGTTCCAAGAACCGTTTTATGCCTACGGATTCCATTATATGAACAATAATTTTTAAATTCTCTGTTGCAATACTCACCTCCATTATCAAATTTGAGACACTTCAACTTTTTTCTTGTCTCATTCTCAACCAAAGCTTTCCACTTTTTAAAAGTTTCAAATACTTATGATTTTTGTTTCAGAAAATACACCCATTTTTTCCTAGTTGCATCATTAATAAAATTAACTAATAACAAAAGCCACCAAGAGAAGATACTTGAGTTGGTCCCCATAGATTTGAATGTACAAGCTCTAATTTCTCGATCTTCTCTTTCCCAACTTTGAGAAATTAGACTCTTTTATGTTTTCCATAAACACAATTTTCGTAGAACTCCAAGTCAATCTGCTTTAGACCTAGTAGCATCTTTCTAGAGTGAAGGATCTTCATCCCTTTCTCACTCATGTGCCCAATTCTATGGTGCCACAATTCTATTTTTGTCCCTGCAACAAGTGCTCTAATTGTCTCAATAACAACTATTTTTTTAGCAGCTAAGGTAGAATAAGTATTACCAATACATAAATATAATGTGCCTACCTTTTCACCTTTAACTACTACTAATGCACCTTTAGTGACCTTCCAGACTTTGTCTGTAAAAGTAACTATGCAGCCTTCACTACCCAGTTGTCTTACAGAGATTAAATTTCTTCTCAAATTTGGAACATGCCTTACCTCCTATAGCAACCATTCATTTCCATTCTGCAACTTGATTTTTATTTTTCCTTTTCCAACAATCTGGCAGGGTTCATCATCGCCCAAATATACCTGTCCAAAATCACCTTGAACATAATCTACAAAATATTTCCTATGGGGCGTGGCATGAAATTAAGCCCCTGAATCTATTACCCAGGAATCATTAACATTATCTAAACAGAGAGTTAAAGCATCCTACAATTTATTACTTGCAACATTAGCTTCCTTACTATTATCATGTTGTTTGTCTCTTTGTTTTCCTTTTCAAGACCAACAATCCTTCTTCAAGTGTCCTAGCTTTTCACAGTTCCAACAATCCATTTTTCCTTTGGATTTAGATATGCCTTTCTTCGAATTCCCTTGTGACTTCCCACAATTTGTTAGGCTTCTTCCTCTCCTTTTTTCTTCCCTGTTCTCTACAGTCAAAGCATTACTCGATGTTGAAGTCTCACATGTGCTTTTTCGTCACATTTCCTCGCTAAGTATAACACCAACAACATCATCAAATTTCAATGTATTTGAACCAGAGACAGAGTTACTTACAACCATTACCAAGCTATTCCAACTTTCTGGCAAAGAACATAAAACTAAGAGAGCCCTCACCTCTTCATCAAAATTTGCTTTTACAGAAGTTAATTGATTGGTAATCGTATTAAACTCATTTAAATGATCTATCATAGATCCACCTTCAATCATTTTTAGATTAAACAAACACTTCATGAGAAATACCTTATTTGAGGCTGAGGATTTTTCATATAATTTAGCCAAATGTTCCATCAGATCCATTGTTGTCTTTGCTTCTATTATATTGAACACCACAAATGGTGCCAAGAACAACCAAATGGTTCCTAGTGCCTTTCTATCCAGAATCTCCCATTCTTCATTAGACATCGTAGCATTTTTCTTTGCTTTTCCTTGCAATGGCCACCATAGATCCTTTTGGTACAAATAATCTTCCATCTGTACCTCCCATAATCAATAATTTTGGTTGTTGAACTTCTCAACCTTGAATTTTCCTTCTTCCATTGCTCTCACTTAAATCTAGAGGTTTCCTACGAATCAACTGAAATACACATAACTCTAATACTAGTTGTTAGGATTCAGGCAGATTGGAGCAATAAACATTAACAATTATATGCAGATTAAATATCCAAAAATAACAATGAAGAATAACACAAAAGAGATCAACACAAAAATTTAACGTGGTTCACCCAATATGGGCTACATCCATAGAAACTCAGCCACCCAATGATTTTATTATCCAGTGTAAAATAGATTACAATCTCGCAAATTACACACCTCGCAACTTACATCCCAACCACTTATAACAAGCTTTTTGGAAGCTTCCAGAATTAGGGTTTTACAAAGTCATTTTTTTCATTTGACGGGTTAGAAGGAAAACCTTGACGTGTTATGGGAAAAAAACTTTACTTGTTAACGGAAAAAAATTTGGGGGCTGCACCCCCGAACCCCTGCTATCAAGGGTTGTCACCCTTGAACCCCCATTGTCGGGGGCTGCCACCCCCAAATCTTGCACGAGGATATGTTATAAGTGTGCAATATTTGTATGATCAGTCACCACATACCAACACTCCCGTTGAGTAAAAATATCTTTGACAGCAGCTATGGGAACATATGCAACAATTGTTGCACCAACTAGATATGACCAAAAAAAATTCATTGCCTTCACCAACAATTGTTCATACCCTTCATTATTTTTTTGTAAAAGCACTACATCAATAGTGTAGAATGAGGAAAACAAGAAAATTTGAAAAGGCTTTTAAAATTCAAGAGACTTCAAAATAGGTGCCTCCTTGATAGCTTTCTTGATAATCTTAAAAGCCTTGCTAGGTTCTTCAACCCATGCTATAGTTTCTCCCTTTTACAACATTTTTGAAATGGACCTGGTAGTTTCTACAAAATTAGTTACAAATCTTCTCAAAAAATTTACCTATCGGGAAAATGATTGAATACCCTTTACATTCTTTGGTTGTGGTATCTTATCAATGGCAACCACTCTCTCTGGGTCTATCCTCACTCCTTTTCAAACTATGTTCCCTAGTAACTTTCCTTTTGTTACTCCAAAAGCACACTTCTTGGGATTAAGAGAAATACCATATTCCAATGCTCTGATGAATATCTTCCCTAAATGCATCCAATGTTCCTCCTCTTTCTTGGAGTATACAGTCAAGTCATCCTGATATACCACCATGAAGATATTAAGAAAATCAAAGAAGGATAAATTCGTAGCTCTTTGGAATGTAGCACCAGCATTAGTTAGGCCAAAAGGAATCCTGACATAGACGTAAGTTCCCCAAGGAGTTGTAAATGCAATCTTTTACTTCTCTAACTCCTTAAATTTTACTTGGTTACACCCAAAAAAACCATCCATCATGGATAATAACTCACAACCAGTTACCTTCTGTAGCATTACTTCCATATTTGGTAGTGGATAGTTATCTTTTAACGATGACATTCAAATTTCTAAAATCTACTCACAATTTGATGTCACCATTCTTCTTCCTAACTGGCACAAGATTTGACACCCAATTTGAATGTCTAATCGGCTTAACGATTCCCCCATCTCTCAACTTCATTAATTCTTCTTGCATCTTTGGTGCCAAAGTTGGATTAATAGGCCTTTGTTTCTATCTGAAAGGTTTTGCATCATCTTTAAGTGGTATTTCATGTTGAAAGAGATCTTCTTTGTAGGCCTTTAAGTCATCATAGACCCAGGAAAATACATGTTTGTATTTCCTAAGTAAACCATTAAGCATTGCTTTAATTTGGGGCTTCATTTTCTTCCCCACATATACTTTCTTTGGGGCATTTTCTATCCCCAGATTAACTTCTTCCAAGTCATCTTGATGGGTTTAACTCTACTTGAAAGTACTTTTATCAATATCATCAAACACCCTTTCCAAAGAAACCAAACCTTTGGGAATTTTATTAGTTTTAAGTTGTATTACCTCATTCCCAAATATTGTATCCTTCCCATCAACTACTTCCACAAAATATCCTAAATCAATCTCCTGACTTTCATAATGATCAACACATTGCAAAAACATCAATGTGTCATCATCATCATTGAAAACTTGCCAATTCTAAATGTTGTCAAGGATTGAAGGCCTGGTTTGTACCTCAACCTTCGAGATACTAGAAAAAGTTATATCATTAGGCCTTAATGCTATGTTTTCCAATAAGTCAACCATAACATTCTTAATTATTTCTAGCCAATCAATGTCAGAAGCATTGAACATTTCTATTGAGTCCCAAACAACATTTGGACCTAACTTGAGACACAATTAGCTTTGGATCACCTAAGACTCTCAACTTCTTTATTCCATGTTTTTTTGTGAGTCTTAATCCCAATAGTAAGGCTTCATATTCGACCACATTATTTGTGCAAACAAATAATAAAGAAAATGAAAACTTGAATGTCTTACCACTGGGCGAGACAAAAATGACTCTTGCACCTAACCCTTCTTTGGAACAAGCACCATCAAAGTATATTGTCCATACTTCAGTATTGTCAAATTGCTTTGTAACTTCCTTTTCCATAGGTGTAGGTTTCTTGTCCTCTTCCTCTTGTAACTCCTTAATTTTAAAATTGTCTATGCTAGTGTCAACAAAATGAATTCTTTCCTCAAGGACTATTACTTCAATCATGTCTGGAGCCCTTATCTCCCTAACAAGTTTTATGTCCCTGCCATCAATTGGAAAAGTAGAAAATGACATGTCACATTGCATACTTCCTCCCATAGTTTCACTCCACTTTCTTAATAACAACATTTCATAATTAGGTGGGATGTCCACCACGATGATACTCATGGTGAACTCCTTATCATGATAAGCAAAAAGTTTGAAAGCAACATATTTGATGATCCCAACGACAAGGAATTCCATAGAATCCATTATATAGCATTTTCCATATGCTCTATTGATTTTCAATCCCATTTCCTTCATAATATCATATTTGATGAAGCCTCGTAATCTATCATATAATTCTTTACAAACTTGCCATCAATAATCAAAGTTACATAAAATGGGTCCACTTGATTTGGGAAAGCAGTGATAGTAGCACCCAAGAAGACTTGAGGGATATCATTGATTACCCCTTCAATCTCTTCATCTTTTGAATCACTTCTACCCACTTGACATGGAGTAGACACCTTCTTTTCTTCACAAACCATAGTTGTCCTATTGATAAGGGCAACTACCTTTTTCTTATGTTCCCCAATTATCATCATTTTGATCAATGGTATAGTGACCTTTACCTATGAAAACAATTGAAACATATCTTGACAGAGTTGTATCCAGGTATATTGTGTTTTCATACTTTGCTTAGTGGACTTGTCCTTTTCTGCTTTGATTTCTCTTCACTTCTTTTCTCATCACTCTTCCTTTCTTGCTCAATTTTTTTTTATTTCTGAGCCTTTGCCTTTATGGCTGGAGAAACAATGTGTTCATCAATATTTACTGCCTCACTTTTTTTTAGCCCAAATCTTAGCACCTTTATTTTCTTTAGCCTTAGATTCATCTACCTTATCCTCTGATTTTGCTTATGTTTCCTTATTTTGCTCCTTAATGAAGATGCTACCAACCTTGCCCTGATCACCATTCACCACCCTATTTCTCAAGTTGTTAAGTACTTATAGCTTGAGAAACTACTACAACTATCAACCTCTCAACCTCCTCATTATATGGTCTTTTCAAAGTTATATCAGGCTAGTCTATTTCAAGGTTATACACATTGTGATCTCCCTATTCATATTCATTTGAAAAAAATTGTTGATGATAGGATTTTTCCTTATACCTTTGACTATCCACATCAATCCCATTGGGTTCTTCATCTGAAGAACATTCTTCACCAATAAAATTTAACATGTTTATTTCTCTATCATCATCCTATGATGGGTCAAAACTACCAGGTGTGTTTTTTTCTTCCTCCAAGGATTGTGCAACCACACACTGATGTGGGGAATGGGGCAACTAGCATGCTACACACCATGTACTTTCATCAACCACATTAGCAAAAAAATTCTTTAAAGGATCAAGAGGATCCTTGCTTTGAACATTTTTCTGATTATTGAAAACTGGTTTTCCATTGTGCCAGTTAGTGGTATAAGGTTGATCATGCAATCTAGGAGGTCTTTCATTCTCTTGAAAATTAGACTTGTCATTTGACAACCCCTTTTCAGTTTTGGATTTAAATTTGTAATTTGGATCCTTTAAGCTGCTCATCACTTTATCTAATTTATCATCAGTAGTAGATCCTTTTCCTTGATGACCCTTAGGGATTTTCAAGATCTTTACATCCTCTCTTCTCCCCACTTTGCTAGCAAGCCTTCTATTACTCTCAATGCACAAAGCAACTTTGTAAGCATCCCCCAAAGTTTGAGGATTCTTATCCTTGAGATGATACCCCATCTTTGAATCAAAGGCATTACAATATGAGACCAAACATTTATGTTCATTAGGCCTCAAGTGAGCTAGGATTCTAAACATAGCCTTTTAAAACCTTATGTTGAATTCAGGAACCATTTCATTATGGCCTTTAGCAATTGTGTTGAATTCATTTCAAATAAATCTGGGGTTAGTTTTGTCTCCATACTGTTCTCTAAAAATCCTCTTGCATTCTTCCCAAGATCCTATACTCTCCATTGGTAAAGCTCTATACTAGTCCCAAGCATCTTCAGTAAGTGGTTGCACGAATAGCTTGATCATTACATCCTCATTCTCAACTTCAAAATCATCCATCATATTGCTGAATGATTTCAAATGATCTTCCCCTATTATGGAATTATTCCTAGAGAATCTAACTAGCACATTTCTGATGTCATTGGGAAAAGGGTTTGGATAACAAAGTATCCCATTAAAACACAATTGCATATATCAGTCTAGCTACATAGGCCTTCTGGAAAATTGATCTCCTTGATTCAGTTGAGGTCCACCACCACTCTACCCCCCAGTTTTCTGATTTCTAGGTTGATTAGAACTACTTCCACTAGATTGAGTATTGGTGTTTCTTTGGTATTGAGAGGATTGTCCCATCCCAATGGAAATTTGTGGCTGGGAATCTGGAATGGATTGACTTATGGTATAAGAAACATTCATGCCAATCACTAGGGTAGGTTGAGGTGTAGAATGAGGTGGGTTTTGAGAACTGGAAGCTGAAGGATCTCCAATAGATGATTTTAGAAAAGCAATCTGCCTTTGTTTTTCTGCATTAGCAACAAGAATTTGTATTCTTTTTATTTCTCTCTACAATTTTTCATTCTCTAACTATAGTTTAAGATTTGAAGGATCAGGAGTTGTATTCGCAGGAATATTACTAGATGACACGCTTGTATTTGTGCTTGGTCCCTTAGAATGACCTATAAGCCTTTTTCTTGTGTCCATGGGTTGTGATGGTTTATTGGTAGTAGAAGGAGTTGCAACTAAGCTTGTAACAATGGAACTAGTCTAGGTATTTGTGTGGGTAGTTCCTACAATAACATTTAGAGTAGCCTTTTCATGTATAGGGGTAAGAATGAGCTAATAAGATGTAGTAGGAATGGGAGAAGGTTCTTCTTGGATCATTATTTTCGTTCTTTCCACCCTTCTTAATTGATCCCTCTTAAACATGCTAGTCGCTATCTTTTCTTCCTTTTATTTATTTATTTAATTCTTAATTCTTCAAGCCTTTGAGACTCTTCTTCAAGCTCTACCATATATTGAATTAATTCTTCCTCATTTTCTAGAGTAAAATCTAAATTTGAATGTTTAGGAGTATAATTTGTAAGATTTAAAACCTCCCTTTGTGAGAGAGGATCAAGGGCTCTACTATTAGAACTTCTAAATGGGTCAAATCCTTGAGTATTGTGAGTGCAGGTAGCTCCAAGAATTAACCTTCTAAATGGGTCAAATCCCTATCTTAGAACTTCCATTGTTCAACTAGTTTTGAAACCTGAGAACTTGAACTGGCTTGTTTATCACTAGTAGTCTCTTTTGTGATGGGATTTTGCTCATTTTTAGGAGGCATTCCATACTCATACATATTATTATTAACATCTTCATGCAAATGTTCAGATCCTAAAATAGGAGGAGTAGTTGACTTACTTATGTTTGTACCTTTTTGCTTCCAAGATTGTCTGGTGTTCCATTGTAATTCTCCTTCCATCCTCTACTCAGAATGCTTCTTGAGATGCTTCTTGGTTCCTTTCATGGCTTTTGAAAACTCCCACCTCTCTTCTCTCTATTATTTATTTACAAATTAGTGCACCGACATAGGAGACTTGGAGTCACCACCCAAATTAATGGGAATTAAGAAGTATTTTGTGATTCTTTGAGAGATTTTACAAACATGAAGAAGGACCGAACTAACCAACAATAACTAATAAAGAAATTCACACAAATATGTGAAGATGAGCAATTTTTTTTTGAAAAAACAACTATAGACTTAATAGATGATGAAACATCCTTTGAACTTGTTCTTTACTGAACACATAATTTTTAAACTGATAACTCTAACTGTAAATGATCTCGAACAAGAGACTTTACACAAGTTTTTCCATAGCAAAGTCGCCAATCTATTGGTTATTTTTAATTCCCAACCATAACTCACAAATAATCTATGGTTTTTCCATTTCCAATTGCCAATTATCTAGAGGGATTGGCCAATGAATAGGTGAAAGTTAGAATAACTTTCCCTCTACACTTTGGGCTCTACAAAACCCAGGAGGATGATCCCATATAATGTTCTCAAGGTATCCTATGCCAATTTATCCAAAACATTGTAAAAAATAGATATGTCCTACACATAATTGCTTGACAATTACAAAAATATAAATATTTAGTAATATCTCTAAGTATTTAACATTTCATAGCAGTAGAACATGATACTTCATAGGATTTTTCAATAACAAACATAATTGAATTTAAAGATTTAAAATATTTGTGTGTGAAAGACCCTAGAGATGCAACATAGACGCAACTTTAATGATTGGTTCCTTAACCTAGGGCATGGATTCATAACCAATGTAATTGAAAATGCATAACAGTGTTCTCGCTAAACATAACAGAGCTATTTAATGATGCATTACATCATTAAAATAAAAAATATTAACCAATTATACTTACTAGATCCCTATATGCATCCACACAAATCTTTACCTCTATTAAAAATTTAACTTATTCTTTGAACAAGAGCATTAACCGAAAATTAAAATCCAAAGCAAAGACAATGGAGACAAATTGAAAGATATTTGATTCATGTCATTCATAACTAGTGCAAAGTATACAAAAGGAGAAGATTGGCTTTAGAAATATTCTAGTGTATTGAGAAATGATAGTTCTATCATACAATTCTTTTAAAAATAACAAAGACCATACCCTAAGGCCTATGAAATGACTCAAACTTTATTTCTTTATGTTCTGTATTACAAAACTCTCCAAAAAGGATCAATCATCTTGTGCAAATGGCCTTGAATTCCCTTTTATAAGATAAGGGAGCAACAAGCCTCGGGCCATTTACACATGTCATATTTTCAATTGACATTCATTTACATTTTAGAAATACAAGTACAACAACCTGATTGTGGATGGAATATTCCAAGGACAAAAATAGTTACATTTACTCTTTGTAACAATCCCAATCCTTTCCCAAAATATCTGAAGTCGATGGTTGGTACTTTGTTGCTTCCATTCTTCATTCTTCTTAATGTGAATCTAGGAAAGTTGAGCTAGCATGTGAAGAAAAAATCCTATGTGCAAAGATACAAGAATAACTCATGTTGTTGTTGCAAAAGCAGTTGGATGGTGTTGAACGTGATAGAAGCCAAAAAGTGTCCACATCACCAAAATCAATCTCTACAAGTCAAGAATTTCATTCTATTTCTTATCCCATGTGTCATAGTCTTCCTCTAAAGGCCAGTTGAAAGCCATGAACTCATCCAATATGTTTCTATATGGGCCATATTTCTTTACCACCTGATTTGCATCATTGTCAAATTCTTCCAACAATTTGTTGGTGAAGAACAATTTGTCCATGCTATTCTTTAACATATCAATCTTAACATCCCCACCTTCACATATCAAAACAACCTCTATAGCAATGACACTATCCATTTGTGTTCTCCATTTCTCATATGTTTTTATAGCTCCATTATTATCTAGAATGTCTGACAACAGGGCAAGATCATTCTCATCAAATTGTTGGAGCAATTCCTTAACTCTTTTCTCCAATGGATCCACTAATCCCCGACAATCAACAATTCCTTTTACCACCTTATAGGTGGGAGCAATCTATGCTAGTTTATTGAGCTCATCAGTAGACCCCTTAATCATACCAACCAATGGACTAAGCCTGGGTACCCATAACTACATCAGTGGGACTGCAACTGCTCTATCCCTTTGAAACATTCTTATTGCATCAAACATTAATGAATAATTTGAATGAATTCTATTTACCCTTTTTATTGACTTCCCCATTAAATGTTCCAAAATAGTTGTTCCAATCGATACATTATTCTCAAACTAGTCTCTTCAAAAGAATGGAGTAATTCATCATATACCTTGAGTTGTTGAATCAACTCTTTCCTAATAACTCTTCTCCTTGGTGGGGGAACAATAGAAGTGCTTGGCATTAATGGTAGGTTTTCATCATATACAACTAGCTCCATAAATTGTGCTAGAGGTGGAGGAGGAGAAGATGGGGAAGGAGCAGTTGGTTGCACTTATGGTTGTTGGTTCTTTAACATTTCAACCATAATCTCCAGCTCTGCAAGTCTCTGCCTATCCTTATTGTAGGAAATCGACAAGTCATTATACTTTTTAGTTTCTACATTATATTTTTCTTGAAGTTACTCAGAAGTTGCCTTTGTGAATTGGGCAATGTTTATAGACAATGTGGTTGCCTCTACTGCCGAGGTGTCAGAAACTCTCTTGATTATTAAACCTTCCCCCACATCACTTGCAGGTTCTACAATTTGAGGCTTATCTATATTGGGGGAAAAAGCCCATATGGCGAGTGTATCCCGCTATGGATTGAATGCATAGCCTGACAAGGCATTTAGTACATCATCATCCATTACAAACACCTGCCTTTTATGCTTCCTCATTGTGTCAAATGTAATTGCAGATGTTATGTCCCATTTAGGTAGGAGAAGTACCCCACTTTATCTTACAAGTCTTCTTCCCTCCTTGGGGGTCATCTCTTTCTATTTTTCCTTCATGTCTACTACCACCCTTGTAGTAATAACATCCCTAGGAAATTCAAGAGACTTAGCCATCTCTTCTTTCAATCTCTTATCATACTCATCTTTTAAAGTATTATGTCTATTGTTTAATTTAGCATAATATATATGCATTTAAATGATATAAACATTATTGGGTTTTCAATCTTTTAATAAAGTTGAATGGTTTTGAATGAGTCTATAAGAGATAAAATCTTGTTGAATGCAAAACCTCCAATTGAAAAAATTTCAACCTAAAATTTATTTTTTGTATTGAGTAGATAAAAAAAACTATAAATCGTAAATTTGATATAAAACCTTTTTAAAAATAAATTAAAAAATAACATAAATAAGATATTGTGTTTTCATTATTACTTGCTTTATCTTTGATTTCTTGGCTCAATATTGTAGAGCAAATCTTTCTATTTTTATAATAAGTAACATTCTATATATATTAATATTTAATATATGTATGCTACTAATAATATAAATATTATATATAATTTAATTGTATTATATTTATGAATTAATTTTTTGTATTATATAAAAATACGATAATTATTAATTATAAATTATAATAATTTTATATGTATTTAATAATTTTGTTAAAAAGTATAATATATAATAATAAATAGTATAATTATATTATTTATAATTTATTTTTATTATATAAAATATATATTATATATTAATTTTGCTAATATATACTTAACTACCTAAGATAAACGATGCCCTAATTTTAAAACCTAAAATAAGATCGTTTTTTTCATTTTAAAAAACATACTCTAAAATCCTCCTGGAAACCTTATTTTCAAGCTGCAGCTCGCCAAATTGGAGAAGTGAAAGCTCAATACTAGCGAGGAAGAGTTTGGAGGAGCGGAAACGAATAGCGGCAGGGAAAGCAGCCAAAAACGGCGAAAAACAGCCGAAAAAATGGCGAAAAAGGATGAACGGCCGAGATTTGTTTAATCGTCTTGTATTGATACGGGCGCCAGATAGCCGTCGATACACTTTTACACGTCGCCTTGTTCACAGAGGGAACGCCTTCGGCGTATTAAAAAAACAAAAAAACTACTAATAAAAATTGCATTGGATTTGAAGGTTTTGACAAATATGGACGGCTGAAAATTTAGTACATTCTGGACCGTCCGATTGAGTAAATATTGTTCAAAGGGTTTTAGCAAGGGTTTTCAACCCTTAGGCTATGCAAACAGAAGCAATTTTTTTTACGTTTGCAGTTCGCAAGGTTTACAGGTACGCGGTTCGATTACCCACCCACCCTAATTTATTTTTGTAATCACTCCTTAATCAAAACTGACCTTGCAAACAGCGTCTGTTAAATTTCACTGCAAAAAATCCTTGTTTTTAACCTATGAACTGTGATTTTACATGTACTGGTTTAAAATAGGACATTCTAACGAAAGGTTAGTGTTTTTAGTTTCCTGTCTGATTTTTTTGTTTTTTGGAGCAAACAATGTACCCGTAGAAAAATTGACTAGAAAAATTAACGCCATAGAATAAATGACGAAGAGATTATGTACAGAAAAGCAGAGCCATGAAGATAAAACTAAGCCCTTGCCTTCAGTTCTGGCACACGTAATTCCAACACAAGCATCAACAGAATTGTCGTCTATGAAATTACAAAACAAAATCTGCAAACGATCGCCATAACGTTTCTTAAACACCTGTGAAATGAACAATCTAGCATATCCTCTGATACGATTTATCATAGGCTTGACGCACACAACAGAATTATTTGCTTGTAGAGTGGCCTTATTTTCAACCAGGTAATAATACTAACACGGCGACACCCGCGGATTGCTCACCAAGCGGCTCAAATTGCTCTAAAATTTGGTGGCGTGTTGGACCCTACGTGAAGCTGGGGCCTTTCCAACCCCATATCCAAACTCTAACCGGACGCAACAAATACGCAGAGTGAAAGTTCTGAACCCGGTAACTTAGCTTTTCCGTATCAAATGTGTTGAAGTCCTTTATTGGCCGGCCACCTCTCTCATCCTCTTGTGCTGCAGTTGTCTTGTTATAGTTTGTAAATCTGATTAGAGATGTGTAACTCATCATTTGCAAATTTATTTTTCGGTGCTCCATCATTTGCAAACATATTTCTTAGTGTTTTTTGGGTCTTAAATCTATGTTGCAGCCCTACAGTATCTTGCCCAATGCTATCAGCTGGATTCGTCGGCAATCTGATTTGATGTAATTAAGTTGATTTTGCATATCAATAATAAAATTATAAGTGATAATATCCGAGGGTGTGGATAACATTATTAGTGAAACTATTTGTTTTCCACTGCAGCATATGAACGACTCATATTAAGCAATTTGACTTTTTCAAAACTGTTCCATTAGTTTTAGTGCCTCTTTATTCGAGAGCAGGAGAAGAGCACAAGTACATCTACAAAGAACTTCCTGTTTCCTTATTTAGCAAACATACTAACCAAAAAATAGAAGTTAAGCATTTCCGAGGCCAATGGACATTAAAACTGCCTCAGTCTTATCAGCAAAGCATGCAGATTGACAGGCAAAGGCAAAGGCTGAGATAACATAAAATGGCATAAAATGATGTAATGAGAAGATTTCTAATTTGAGCTATCGATCCCATCTGTGTAATCATATATTAACACCTTTGATTCTCATGCAGGAGGATGGCTTCTATTTTTCATTTTCATAATTAATAAGTTTTTGAAGTTTGTCAAGCATTCTTAACTTGTCATTGTGATTAAACAGTACTCTAGGCTGTCTTGAGGAGAAGAGTTGACAACCATGTTGGCACATGCATGTGCAATTTTGTTGGCTTCTCTTAACACACATATTTTCTCACAATGGTCTGAATCTATGGCATTGATAATAACCTGAGAGTCACCCTCTACCATTAGAGATGACTATCTCACTTGAAACAACTAATTGAAGGTCCACAAAGTGCCCCAGCCTCAGATTTGTTATTGGTACAATGCTTTGTGTATTTGGCATACTCCAACATTGGGCAACCATTATAGTCTTCAGGTTACCTCTTGAGATGGCATTGAAGTTCAGCTTCGTTGTTATAGAGTAAGATGGGGACCAACAAATATATTTTCTTTTATCCTTCTTTAAGCTTCACCCATAAGTGAGCATTGAGTTTTGCCCGTTAAGGGGCCACCTAGCCAACGTGCTCCAATCAATAGAATTTGACTGCCACTTCTATTTGGTCAGTTTACATGGCATTGTTTCTGATAAAGCACACTCTAGCTTTTGACTAAAGATATGTAGGGAGCACTCAAGGATAGCCCATTTTTGCATAAACCATGGTCATGCATATTGTGTGAATTCACATTGAACATAATAGGTGGTTTCATTCTTTTGCTGTGTGCTACTACTGGCATATCACACAGTGAGAAGGCCCAAGAAAATCCACTCATTTGAGCCTGTCCTGGTAGAATTCTTTCTTGGAATGCTAACCATAGGAATGCTTTTCCTTTAGGGAGAAAAATAGACCATGCCTTTGCATTTGGGAAATCAGGGGATCTTCTAGAAAGAGGAAGATCCCTTTCATAATGTGCTTTAGCTGTGGATGAAAAGACAAATGACTTCACAACACAACAGGCAACTAAGCCTGATATGAGCAGATTTTGCCCACATTTGGTATAGATAAGTACAAGGTAAGATCCGTAACAAAGGTATCTCTAGATGAAACCATTGACCATGATGAGACATTAGCTCCTATTGCAAAGATAAAACTATTACAACAATATTTTCCTTAGCTGCATAGTTTGATTGGATGTAAAATGTGCCTTCTTGAAGTTTTCAAAAGACGATTCTTTCAGCAAAGGACAATTTGAAAATGTCATTCAAGATAGCTGACCTTGGTCTACAAGTCATTGCATATTTGTCTCCCAAAGGAAATATGCTAAGACAGTACTTGAGAAATTTTGTATGAAAGACTATAAGTCAATGCCAACTCTTGTGGAGCCAAGGCTATCTTTGGTGGTTCATGCAAGAACCAAAATAATGTCATTGAAAGGCACCAAAGTATGGCTTGGATTTGGAGTATTAGAATGATCAATTCTTCTTGACTAGATACTGAAGAGCACACAGGAAATATTTTTGTGGGGGCGGGGGGCGGGGTTGGGTCGGCTAAATCAATATTTCAGAACTTTTAAAACTTTAAACCATATAATCCTTATAAATAAGAAATCAGAACATGAATAGCAACATAAAACCCCATATGCAAGTATGAACACCGGGATTACACAGAAAACCCTTTCAGGTAAAAAACCACGGCAAAATATTGCTTTTATTATCAATGATGGGCACCAACCCAGTTACACAAGTGAGCACCAACCCACTGAGAGCACCAACTTTGTACAGCTGAAGCACCAACTCCAACGTGAGCACCAATTCACTGAGAGCACCAACTCTCCTTCGAAGCAGCGACTCCGAACAAACTGAAGCACCCACTCCAGCGTTGCTGAAGCACCAACTCTAGACTTCTAAAACACGAACTTTTATAATGAATTTCAAACGTTGCCTTCGCTTGAATAGTGACTTCAATCAATTGACTTCTTATGTTCAGAAGCAAATCTGTTCAACTTCCACGTACACCACACAATCTTATGCAATCTGCACCTCTAGTGAATGGTAGCAATAGTAGAATAAACCCGGCCTTTCACAATACGGCACAGTTCTGATATAAAACAGATATTACTCTAAAAGATACCCCAAGACTGAGCATAAGCAATTGCAGATACTTTTTCACAGCAGCTCAAAGCGATAGCATGTATCAATCAAAAGACCTTTCAACAAGGTTGATTTCTCAAATACACAACATTAAACACAAAAACACTTCTTCTATTAGCCTATTCACAAATGCTTATAAAAGCTCACATTCTTGGTGTCGAATACTCACACAGAGGAGATTCACGTCTTTCTCACACCTGCACTCTACACACCCAAAATGTCTTTGTTCAAACACGAAGGCCTTCGTTCCAACAACTTAAGACTCATGAACTTGCAAAAAACTTTTGCTCATTTCCATATAGCCTCCAGAAACCTTACACAGTGCTCAACAAAATCACGCACCTCACAAAGATATTTCTTTCTCCATTCACGCAAAGCAAGGAATAACGAAGGACTCAACCCGAAAATCATCAAAGATACTTATGCGGCTCCTACAAAAGACAGAAGGCGATACATCCAAAAATGAATAGCTCCAGGCATTATGTCTTCATCCTTAGGCACTGTATTCACTTCACACACATTTTTTTATACCTGACAGCAAGTATTATGCACTAATGTATTTTTCAAAAATCACACATTCATCAATCTTCAATCACTCCTTAAAAGAAACTGTTTTTTCATCACTTGCGATTTTTAATAATATCCTGTCACCACATATTAAAGTTTGAATCCGTTACTCTAAAATGAAATGCCTTAGCATATTTGAACTCGGCTAAAGTTTTGTTTTAGCAAAAACAATTATCATGATGTAGCCGATACTGCCACCCTTCCATGAACTCATAAAACTTCTCTGCCTTCTTTATTTGTCGCTTCACTTCAAACCCGGGCCACACACCTCTCAAAATAAGCCTTTGTCTCAATCGCAAAATTGTCCCTTATTAATTATAGAAACCATAAATGAATGCCGCTTGAAATTTTTTGAAGATTATTAAATTCCACAACTTCATTATTGCCATGTCTCTAATACTCCTCCAAAGACTGCGATACCAAAAATCAATGCTTCTACTCCTTAAAAGTGCGACGACAATAGCTGAGAAGCTCAAATATGTATATATGCAATTAAATCTATTCAAAGGCAATTTTAGATGAAACTTCTGTTGAGTATCTGACTCACGCCAGGAAAAGGTAAAGGCAATTAATCCCGCCTGAAAAAGAATCACGTCCTCCAAATACAAACCATCACAACTTCATAAATTGATTGGCAAAAGATAAAATAGAATTAATAAATATTATTTCAAATAGTTGACATGGTGAATAAAGGAGGAGGCAGAGAATAGTTTGAAAGAACACGACAACAAAAGCCATAAAGAAATTAAGAAGGCTGCCAATGGAATCTGACTTTTGATGTCCTTAAATAACCTGAAGACACCTCAAACACATACAAGTCAATCTTAAATAAAAACGTCTCCAAAAAAATTAACGCCATGAAGAAGGATAGCAATTTTTTTATTAGCCAAACAATAATAGTCGCCTCCCATACTTAGAAGCTATCAATCACCATATGTGGAATAAAATAAATTTACTTTCAAATTTGGAGTCATTTAAATTCAAACTATAGGTAGCGATGCAATAAACTTTATTCAAGCCGCCACACATGAAACCGCCTCATCAAAGTTTTATCATTCTCTTCAAATCGACCTCAAACAAATCTGACCTAGCAGGAGACTTTCAAACTGACACCATGAAGCTCCACTTGGCATAAAATAAACAAGGGGCTGACAAGTAGACTAGCAAATAGCTGAAGCAGACAGACATCCACCTGAACCAGACAACCAGGTAGCTCAAACAAGCAACCAAGCAGCTTGACACATAGTCAGGTAGCTCAAGCACGTAGGAAACCAACTCAAGCAGGCAGGTATCCAGCTCAAACAGCTCAAGAACCCAAGCAAGCAGCTCAATCTTGACATCAATGACAAAATATTACAACTATCTCCCCCTTTGTCATTGATGGCGACACCATTTGAAACCATAGCCAATACTGCACCTAGCAACACCTCTTCAAATCTGAAATGCACTGAAACCAATACCGAAAACACTATGCTCCCCTTGGCTCATTACTCCCCCTTTGACATCAATGACAAACTGAAATCAATGTCATGGCATAATGAACAAATTGCTGATCACATGATATTAAAATCTGAAAACCATTTTAAACGATAAAGAAGATCTGATGAATAATCAACAGCTTTACAAGCTAAGAGGTACTCAAAAACTCACTCCAAAACTCATTTCCAGAAATCCAAAGACACAAGAAGAAAACTTCCAAAACTGAACCAACCTACATAACTGAAACGGGGCTGATAAGATGTAGCAGTGAAAGCTCCCCCCGAGTCCGAACACCTTCTCAAGGATGGAGTGAAGTCATTTCTGACTTCTTTCTTCTGAAATCATCAAGTTCATAAACACCAGTAACAGCTCCACTAAATTCAACTTTTTCAGCCTCATTCTTTTTCCTCCAAACCATCTTAACTTCTTTTGCTTTGTCAACCTTCTTGCATTGCTTAGAAAAATCTGCTACACCACTTCTATAGACTTTTGCAATATGACCAAAGTTATTGCATTTGAAACATATCACATTGTAATTCATCCAAGGAGCAAAAGAATTCTTATTCACATTTCTGAAATTATTTCTTGCATAAACTCTACAATTTGCAGCCTTGTGACCAAAATGATTGCAAGAAAAACAATACCCATAAAAGAAAGAATCATTAAACCCGGTCATATGATCTTGTCTTTGAATAGGTCTTCTGAAAGTGTTATTTCTGATCTTTGAATGCAAATGTTTTGAGCAATCAACGTTACCTATCTGCTGTTTTTCATTTGTAGGCATGGAACATTGACCTTTTTCACAACCAACTGCACCTTTGTCACAAGGAGATCTCTGTGCACTAATAATCTTGTCCAATGACATAGGGCATTTCTGATTTATCTTCTCTTCACTCAGCTGTTTTGATGATTTGTTTATATTTCTAAGTAAAGCAACTTCACATTCAAGTCTCTCAACATTCTCCTCTTTTACTTTAAGCTGATTTATGATTTCTTCTTCTATTTTTGTTCTCTCTTCAACCTAAACTTTCAAATCAACTATCAATTTTTCTGCTTCTTCAAGGGCTTGAGATGACTTCATTTTTGCATCACTTTCTTCTTGTAACAGCAACTTCAAGTTCTGATTTTTCTTTCTAAGCCTCTTGATTTCACTTAAGGCACTAATTAGTTCTGCTTCAAGATCAACTTCCACTTCATCATATTGTTCATCATCAAAACCTTCATCAGAACTATCACTGGTAGTGGACTCCTTATCTTTTCCTTTCTTTGAAACCTCAAAGGTTGCATCCTTTTTGATTGATTGAGCAGGAATAGTACTCATTTCATAGGTTGTAAGAATACCAGGAAGCTCATCAACGGACAACTTGTCAAGCTCCTTCATCTCTTCAATCTTTGAAATCTTTGCACCAAAACGCAAAGGAAGAGATCTCACAATCTTCTGAAGTTTGAAGAACTGTAAACTCTTCAACCTTCTCTCTTAGGCCTTTGATAGTGTTCACAACTTCATCTACTCACAAAAAATAATCAGCAACATTTTCTGCTTCTAGCATGCTGAGATTTTCAAAATCACCCTCATTCATTTTCTGAAGCTTATCCCAAATCTTGTGAGCAGTATCACAAGGCATCACCTTCTCAAGTTTTGATTTTGATAAACCATATAAGATTGCATTCATAGCTTATACATTATTCTCAAAAGCTCTCTTTCTAGCTGCATTGGTCGGAGGAGTTGATGGGATTGTATATCTAGTTTCTACACTTCTCCAAACATTAAGACCAAGAGACATTATGTAGGTACGTATATGAGCACTCCAAAATGCATAGTTAGAACCATCGAACATAGGAACTCTGTTTCTAGCAAGACCTTCATTCGAATCCATGTGTGCAATCAGGACCAACCTCCAAGCGATCAAGCTTTCAAATTGAGGAACCACGCTCTAATACCAATTGAAGAGCACACAGGAAATACCGAGGGGGGGGCGAGGCGGGGGGGCGCGTGAACCAGTATTTCAGAACTTTTAAAACTTTAAACCATATAATCCATATAAATCAAAAACCAAAACATGAATAGCAACATAAAACACCATATGCAAGTATGAACACCTGGATTATGTGGAAAACCCTTCGGGTAAAAAACCACGACAAAATATTGCTTTTATTATCAATGATGGGCATCAACCCATTTACACAAGTGAGCACCATCCCACTGAGAGTACCAACTCCGTATAGCTAAAGCACCAACTCATTGAGAGCGCCAACTCTCCTTTGAAGCACCAACTTCGAACAAACTGAAGCACCCACTCCAGTGTTGTTGAAGCACCAACTCCAGACTTCTAAAACAAGAACTTTTATACTGAATTTCAAACATTGCCTTCACTTGAATAGTGAGGCTCAAACTCATATATACGATGTCCAAACTCTGGTATTTGCAGCAACAGATTTGACTGAACAACAACTCTAACTTCACAATACTTAGACACAAGTTTTATACATGAAATCTGAAAGAGCATGTTCTCTGCCTTATTGAATCATTCTTCAATCAATTGACTTCTTATGTTTAGAAGCAAATCTGTTCAACTTCCACGTACACCAAACAATCTTATGCAATCTGCACCTCTAGTAAATGGTAGCAATAGCAGAATAAACCCATCCTTTCACAATACGGCACAGTTCTAATATAAAACAGATATTACTCTAAAAGATACCCCAAGACAGAGCATAAGCAATTGCAGATACTTTTTCACAGCAGCTCAAAGCGATAGCATGTATCAATCAAAAGACCTTTCAACAAGGTTGATTTCTCAAATACACAACATTAAACACAAAAACACTTCTTCTATCAGCCTGTTCACAAATGCTTATAAAAGCTCACATTCTTGGTGTCGAATACTCACACAGAGGAGATTCACGTCTTTCTCACACCCGCACTCTACACACCCAAAACTTCTTTGTTCAAACACCAAGGCCTTCATTTCGGCAACTTAAGACTCATGAACTTGCAGAAAGCTTTTGCTCATTTCCATACAACCTCCAAAACCTTACACAGTCCTTAGCAAAATCACGCACCTCACAAAGATATATCTTTTTCCATTCATGTGAAGCAAGGAGTAACAAAGGACTCAACCCGAAAATCATCAAAGATACTTATGCGGCTCCTACAAAAGACAAAAGGCAATACATCCAAAAATGAATAACTCCAGGCATTACATCTTCATTCTTGGACACTGTATTCACTTCACACACATTTTTTATACCTGACAGTAAGTATTATGCACCAATGTATTTACAAAAATCACACATTCACCAATCTTCAATCACTCCTTAAAAGAAACTGTCTTCTCATCACCTGTGATTTTTAATAATATCCTTTCACCACATATTGAAGTTTGAATCCGTTACTCTAAAATGAGACACCTTAGCATATTTGAACTCGGCTAAAGTTTATGTTTTAGCAAAAACAATTATCATGATGTAGCTGACACTGCCACTCTTCCACGAACACATAAAACTTCTATGCCTTCTTTATTTGTCGCATCACTTCTGACCCGAGCCACACACCTCTCGAAATAAGCCTTCATCACAAACTCAAAACTGTCCGTTATCAATTTCAGAAACCATAAATGAATGTCGCTTGAAAATTTCTAAAGATTATTAAATTCCACGACTCCATTATTGCCATGTCTCTAATACTCCTCCAAAGACTGCGATACCAAAAATCAATGCTTCTACTCCTTAAAAGTGCGACAACAATAGCTGAGAAACTCAAATATGTATATATGCAATTAAATGTATTCAAAGGCAATTTCAGATGAAACTTTTGTCAAGTATTTGACTCACGACAGGAAAAGGTAAAAGCAATTAATCTTGATTGAAAAAGAATCACGCCCTCCAAATACCGTCACAACTTCATAAATTGATTGGCAGAAGATAAAATAGAATCAATAAATTTTATTTCAAATAGCTGACGTGGTGAATAAAGGAGGAGGCAGAGAGTAGTCTGAAAGAACACGACAACAGAAGCCATAAAGAAATTAAGAAGGCCGCCAATGGAATCTGACTTCTGACATCCTTAAATAACCTGAAGACACCTCAAATGCATACAAGTCAACCTTAAATAAAAACGTCTACAAAAACATTAACGTCGTGAAGAAGGATAGCAATTTTTTTACTAGCCAAACAATAACAGTCGCCTCCCATTCTTAGAAGTTGTTGACCACCATATGTGGAATAACATAAATTTACTTTCAAATTTGGAGTCGTTTAAATTCAAACTATAGGTAGCGATGCAATAAACTTTATTCAAGCCCTTACACATGAAACCGCCTCATCAAATTTTTATCATTCTCTTTAGATCGACCTCAAACAAATTTGACTTGGCAGGAGACATTTCAAACTGACGCCATGAAGCTCCACTTGGCATAAAATAAACAAGGGTCTGACATGTAGACTAGCAAATAGTTGAAGCAGACATACATCCACTTCAGACAACCGGATAGCTCAAGCAAGCAACCAAGTAGCTTGACACATAGGCAGGTAGCTTAAGCACAGAGGCAACCAGCTCGAGCAAGCAGGTAGCCAACTCAAACAGCTCAAGAACCCAAGCAAGCAGCTCAACCTTGACATCAATGACACAATATTCCAATAGATACACCAATGCAGTTTATGTAGGATACATTGATGATAGGTGATCCACTACTAGATATGTTTCTTTTTGGCATTTAGACCAATCTCTTGAGGAAGTAAGAAGCAACAAACTGTTGCTTAATCTTCCATTGAAGCAAAACATTGTGTAGCAAGAGGTGTTTGTGAGGCAATATGATTGAAATGTTTTCTTGTAGGTATCGGTCTACCACAGAGTAATCCAATAATCCTAAACTACGACAATCTAGGTGTTTTGGAGCTTATTCGTAATCTAGGATTCCATTATGCAACAAACACATTGACATTTAATGCCATTGCATACATGAACGTGTTCAACAACACATCTTTCAACTCTTGTTTTGCCCCACATACGAAGAACATGCATATCTTGTCACCAAGCACTTGCACATGTTAAATTTTAGGCATTTCGAGATTTCTTCTCTGTGAACCTTTAAGACTATGAGTCTATGATTGATCTAGTAGGATCTATAAACATTGGTTCCTATGGCAATACCAAGACCTTTCACATGGCTTGTGGTACTTGTCGTAACACTTCCATGATCTGCAATACATCATAGTAGCTCTTGGAAGCTTGTGGTTATACAAGTCATGCATGCTTCTCTAGAAGATGTTGTACATGCTTCAACAATGGTGTAAAGCACTCTGCATAGGGTTGGACACTCCTTTACTAACCATACTAAAGCCAAAACTTATGTAGTTTCTACCATAGCTTCAACAAGGTCCAACACACCTCTAGGCCAATTGTAGTGTAACTCACATTGCTTTGCATAGCATTGTTCTGAGTGTAACACTTTGGACATTGGACAGTGTAGTCGACATGACAATCTGAATGGCACTCCTGAACCTCACACCATCTCAAGTCATTTGCCAACACATTGTGCATCCACCTATAAATGTTTCAATACCACAATTGTTGGGAGATGAAGAGTCAGACATGGAGAAGGTTCAATGTGGTTGGCAGAAGTAAGGGCTGACCACAATACATAAGAGAGTTAATATTATATCATAAAAGAACAAAGCCAAGTCAAGGGGTACATTAAGGTGGATTTACACCACTATCATTAATTTACATCAAACTTGGATCAGGGTGCCCTTGGAAGGTTTATTATTGCCATTTACTTTAGTAGTTGTCCTCTCTTACTAGCATCAAATAATTCATTAACATCTTTTTAACAACTTTACCTCCTTGGCCCTTGTCATTGTAGGTAATTAAGTATTGATGCCAAATTGTAATTGATATAGTGGGGCCTGTAGGGTTACTTTTATTCCTTAAATTTATACCTTTTTAATATATCAAGCAGATTTCTCCTTAAGGTTCTTGTCAATTTGATGAATGGATAGGTGATGGTTGATTCCCTTTGTCTTGCAACATGGTTCTGTGCAGTTGCTCATGGCTTAAAATTTTAAGGTTCAGGCGGTTCTATGCACTTTTGTTATTAGCACAATGTATAATTTGGAATCTTCTCCCAAAATTGTGGAGCAACTATAGTTTAGGATATGAGCCTTCCCTCCTTTTTTTCATTTTCTTTTAAATGTTACCTTCAAACTTTGATAATTACAAAAAAATTATAATTTTGTAATTGCTTGAATAATCATGAAAATGAAATTCGTAGGACCACAAGTTGCTCAAAAATCTCGTTTAAAACTTGAGCAGTTCCTGCTAAAGAACCTGCTACGTAGCTGCAGGGAACCCTCCTATTAACCCTCTACATATGCCTTGGATAATTTGGTTGTGGAAGTATGTGTAAGCATTGCGGACAGAATGGATAAACAACTTTAGGCCAATAGGATCAAAGATGAGCAAATTTGATATGTGGTATATTGAGAAACTCCATAATTTATATCATAGCAGAAGGATTTGAGTTGCACTATTTTATGCTGCACCAAAAATTGATCTGCAGGTATAGTAATAGATGGAAATGGTGCATCTGTCTTTTCTTAGTGTATCTTGCAAAATGATTTACATTGGGTGCATTGAGGAAATATTGATAACATCACCATGCTTTGTCATTTTAAATTTTGAACATATTAAATGTTTTATTACATTGACAAAATGCATCTTGAAAATAGTGCAACTATATTCTATACAGTCCCATATGAGCTGATTGGTAAGGACACTATGAATGGATATTTTGGTTTGTAATTTGGGCTGTGAAAGGCTCTTTCATTTAAATGTGGACAATGCTCGTGCTTTATAAGGTTGTGCAACATTTGCTCAAATTTAAGCATCATAATGATCAAATTATTATTATTTTTTAAGGACGAGTCATTGAGTATAAATAATAGATTTTGTGTTTTGGCAACAGAATAGAGAAGATTGAAGTTTTCTTGTAGTCAAAACATGCTTTCAAAATGCTTCATTTTTTTACTTTTTCAGATTGACAGACATTACAGTTCCACTGATCATGGGGTCAACAAGCAAGGATCTACTCCATTTGGAACAAAGCTCTAACATAACTGCTTTAGGTAATTTCTAGGTATTTATTGGTTTTTATGATGTTTCTATATTTGCCTTCTAAATCTATTTTTATGGTTTGTATTTGCAGAAAAGAGTTTATTTATGCTTAAAAATGCCACAGAGAACCCTCAGAAGAAAGAAAATGCTACGCCAAGTAGCAGTAAGAGTTCACTCAGAACCACTACTGTGCCAGAAAGCCAAGGTAACACGAGTTTAATCTTTTTATAATTTTTTTTCTCCATGCTTCTGGTTTTTATGCAAATTTTCTAAGTTGCTGATTCTGGTAAAGTTTCAAGTATGTCGGTACAGCAATTTTTTTCTTGGGTATGGTATGGCTGGGTACGGCTATATATATATATATATTTTAAAATTACAAAATATAAAAACAGTGATACTCATAATTGATAATAAGCAGAATATTTAAATACCTCATAATTTGCAGAAAGGAAAAAACTCATAAATTCATAATTCAGTGACTTGTCAAAAGTCAATACACAATGAAAATTAGAATCATTATTCTATAATCTTCATTTTGCTCTTCATCGAAAGCATCAAATTCAACATTAGGTTCAATTTCATTTGAACTGCAGTGAGTTACAATGCCCACTTCCACTAGCCATGTCATACGTATAACTTATAAGCTACCTCATCTAAAGATATTTTTGGCAAGTTGTGTGACAATAACATCTAAGTCAGCATGCTCAAGAGTTAGACCCCAATTACTCATCACTTCTTCATTGTAATTGAGTTTCTTATGTGACAAGGGATCCCAATAACTAGTTATCACCGAGCCCCAAGGCATTGAATTGAAGCTGATTAAAGTTCACAATAATTAGAATACCATTGATCATGGGTGACAATAATGCAATCAAAGTCCTAGTAGTTATGAATTGGATTGTGTCATTGTAACGGAGATGCTAATGACAGTTTTCAAGCGTCACACTGCATCCTAAATGTTATCACGATGATTAGAATTTACAGCTGCTGTCTTGTCTGATGTTGGACTCAGAATCTCCACCAAGTTGATATTATTATAGAGACATTATTATGATCAATTATGATTACATTTTGACAAAGTTTGGATATATTGACTTTGCGCCCATGCTCCTCGGGGATGCATCGCTTGCCCTAAATGGCCCCATCCCCTATAAGGGATGTTTTGGGGAAGCAGGGACAAGTAGGAAATGGGCTCTCCCCGTCCCCCTTTTTTTTGTACAAAATTAGGAAATAACCCCCCCTTTTTTTTGTACAAAATTAGGAAATATCCCTTGGATGTCAAAAAATAAAAAGGGGACACCTAGGTATGTTAGGGGACGGTCAACTGACATCGAAACTGGTCTCTTGATGTACCTAGGCACTTTTTTGGTGATTTAAAAAAAAAACACAAATTTTATTCAAAAAAGGGACGGGTGGGCCATGATTGCCTATGTGGTTTTGAAGGTCTTCATTTGGGGTTGGTAGTAGGGGCTCCACCCCTTGACCCCATCCTGTATCACAATAGGGAACGTGCTAGGGGTGTTGCCCCTCGACCTTTTGCTAGGGGCACTACCCCCAGTGTGAGGGGTGCTACCCCTCGACCCTGTTGGGGGTGTTGCCCCCAAACCCCCACACAGTTTATAAGTTTGACCAAGTAATAGACCAATGATTAATCATGGTCACAAAATCTACAAAATGAAAATACATGTCTCCTAATGCAGATCTCTACATCTTCACAATCAAAGTCACAATCAAGGAATACCTTGTTTCATGCATTGGACAATCTGTTCAATATTTAAGGATTACCACAAACAAAGTTGGCATGCTATGTTCATTATATTGTTGAATACGAGTTAAGTCATAGTTGGCTAAAAATGTCACTTTTCATAATGCAAAAATGTATCCATCATGCCCTACATAGACAACTCATAGAACAATCCCATCTATTAGTATCCCAGTTGAGGTGAAATGGGAGCATAAAGCAGGATGAATTTAAATACGAACTAGCACAAAGAAACTGAACATCTGAAAAAGATCACTGCACACATAGGAACATTAATCTCATAATCAATCTAAACAGCACACAGACTCTCAAATTGATTATTTATTCAGAAAATTTCAGAAAGAACAATAAGCTCACAGGCTTCCCAATTCCCCTCCGTGTCAGAATAATTCCCTCATACAGCTCTCCCCCTGGCCGAGCTGCCAAAAAAAGATCCCCCCTCTCACAATTACATTCCTATTTGAAATAATCCGCCTGAGAATAGCAATGGTTTTTCTTCTAAAGAAATTAGAAGAATGTGAAAGGTCATGAGGGACTTTTCAAATTCTTGAAGTTTCCTATAACTTCCCCCTCTTTCGAAAAGACTTTCACACTTTGTTTCTTAGAGATGTTTTATTAACATATCTCTCAAATAATCTCCACAGTTTACATCCATTCCTGCTTTTAGAACATCTGATAATGCATTTCTGCAGTTGATGCATAATGATGAGCAGTGTAAATGATTGAAACAGCATCACAGTCCAAGGTGATGTAGCCTTAAAATCCCCAGTCATGTATTGCATTGTTGGTAAGAAGGTCATAATCAGCACAAGGAGGGACTCCATTAACTCTGTTATAGGAGCACACAATACCACTTGCGCGCCCTTGCTCCACAAAAACCTTGAATGGTGGTTGGTACGTGTCCAACAAGACTTCTTTAGCCACCAAAGAATTGAAAGAGTAACGAGTAGTGCCCTCCTAGCTATCTAAATCATATGCTGTGAAATGCTTGCAGCAGGCAGAAGCTCTTAAAGTCTGCACTATAGGTGATCCTCTCTTTTCTTATCTCAAAGAATATCACCACAAACATAGGCAACCGCATACCTGCTAGCCACAAGTGGATCTTCTTCAGGTGTTTCTTGACCTTGGTAAGTTTCTCAACCCTGGCTGTGTCGGCGACAAACCTGTGGTAAGAACTTGGACAGCCAAAGAAGGCCCATCATGTCTCTCTGACTTTTCTTACTCCTTCAAGCACATCATGTTACACTACCCAATGACATATTGATATCCATGCAGCCATGTTGAGATGACATGGATATTTCATGGCATTGGCCATGTCCTTGTATTTTTCAAATAACTGGAACATGAAATCATTTCCCATGCATACCAGGGCCATTTCATATTGCTACATCGCTTCTACTAATTAACCCCCTTTAACGACATCAGACTCTCAAATCCCCTGTTTAATAATACTTGCATCTGAACAGACATGATAATCATCTTCTCCAAATAAAGAGCACAATACACTACTGGTGCAGGGGCACCAAGATAGCTTAAGTTGGCTAATTTTGTAAATATGGTCTTTGATTGGTTTTGGGGGTGTTTTGAGTTTTTGTCCATTGAATAAAATCTTTTAGACCATTTTATATTGTAATGAGTCTTGTTGGAGGTTACTAGGTGTTTAAGAAGTTCAAATTGCAAAAGTTGCTATGTAAAAATTGCAAATGTGCAAAATTGTCAAAATGTTGTAAAAGTGCAAGTTTTGGGAATTCCAATGGTCTTTTGGGATTCAAAAAGTTGTTGAGTCAGTTTGTGAGGTAGTTGTGGTGGGAAAGGGTTTAAATATGTTGTAAGCCATGATGTAAGGCTCTCTTGAATGATTTTGAAGTGAAAACCAAATAGAAATAATCCTGTTTTCTGTGATTTCTCTGTAAATTCATTGTTTCCAGCCTTGGTACGGTTCCATACAGGAGCAAATTGTGCTAAAACTTTGTGAATTTGTTCGAGGCATGAGATAGCTTCAATTTGCATCTGGTTTGAGCATTTTATATTGAATTTAGTGGAAGTTTGATTCATTTTTCTGAAACTGCCTATGTAAACCGAAGAGCAAGGGTTTGAGAGTGTAAAATGATGACCTAAGCCATTCCACCCACTGTAAATCTCTGTAACTCGGTGGAATGGCTCCATTAGGTGTGTTTTAGGAGTCCGTGATGGTTCTGGAGCAGGGGAGGCGTGTGGATGGGTTTTAGGTGATGACCTAGTTGGCATTTTTGAGTGTTTTTGATGAAATAGAGAGGCTAAAAGGTGGTAAAGGTAGAAATCCTTGGGGGCAGCAGAAGTTGATGAACTTTTAAGCATATGCAGACATAAACAAGAGTGTTTGAGGCCTTGGTTGGCCGTGTAGAAGCCAGGAGCAGGGTTTTTCAATAAACCCTTGTGAAACTTGTGAAAAGGAGGGTTTGGTGAGTTGGGTGGATTTGAGGGTGTTACCCTGATAAAAATGGTTGATTTGGAAGTTTTGAAGTCCGATAAATGACTGTCAATAGGTTTTGGGGATTGGCAGTTGGCTTTGAGGGGTGTTGCTTAGTTAATTTGGCCTAATTGGCCTAGGTAGACAGCGTTGAAGCACTGTTTTGAAGTTGATAGTCCAAAGTGACCTTGGGTGATTTTTGGATATGTTTTGGAAGAGATTAAAGGGTGTCTGAAAAGGAGGATGGTTTGTGTCTTTACAGAGTTTCATGTGAGTTGTGCACAATTTACCTCGTTTGCTATGCTACAAGGGGAATTGGTGCAAATTGTGAAAGATTGGTAAGATAGAGTTGTAAGACTTGAAAGATTGTTTGAATTGGTTCAAATTGTGTTTGAAAACAAGTTGCCTCCCTGCTCTGCATCAACTACCCCAGTATCACTGTCATCTGTCACATAATTGTCTGCAAGAATTCTGAAAACAACATCTGTCTTTACCTTCTTTGCTGGCAGCTGAGATAAGCGAAGCACCACAAGAATGTATACTGCTCCTGTTATCTTGCTTCCAACCTTTGCATTGTCAAAATTTGCATTGGTACATACGCAGTGTTACTAGGAAGAGTCCAGCTTCAAAATTTGATAGAAGAGTCTTGTAGCCTGTACTATTTTAGTAAGCCAAAAATAAAGAGCAAAACCATTCACACTGGGATAAGCTCTGTAATTTAGTTTGACTACCTTTGAGTTCTTTCTGAAACTCTATTATGCAGTTTTGGAGCCTTGATATTGTAACCTCATGTAAATGTCTGTCCAAATCCTTTGATGGATTGTGTCTACAATGTATTGAAGAATCTTCAAACTGTTTTCTACTGCATATACAGGCCCGAGAAACATTTTCGAAGCTTGTATCCGAACGGTCTCTAGAAATTTTGTCTTGTTACCATCTTTATCTCCTCCAACAAACTACTAGATGTGCATACGGTGCCATGTTTAGAAGACTAGGTAATATCAGATGATAGTCTAGAAATGCATATGTATGTTACCGCAGTCTTCGATTAAACAAGTGCTTCGATGGATGTCTTCTCATTAGTCTGAGTTCATGGGTCCTTTCAAAGCTGGACTGAATTGTCTCTTGAATCAATGGTACCGAGCCACAAAGTATATACGCAATGCCAAAATCTGTTACATGTGCTGTCATATCCTCGTCCATAAAAATGCTGCTTTGTTTTAGATCAGTGTACAATTTGCAGAGAAAGGTTATGATGCAGACATTCTGATCCACGAACAATCTCAATTGTTATGTACAATATTTCCCTCATAATGTCTACAGATATCTTCACGGTCCTCAATGCATTCAAGGTGAACCTGGAGAATGAGACTCAAACCGCGGACTCATAGAATATGGCACGAGGGCATTTGAAAGAATTTGACAGTCTCCTTCATCGATGTATCTATTAACTACCTTATTTTTCTCTTGGTGTAATTTATCTGTGATTTCAGTCCTCCGTTCTTCAGCTAATTTTATATTCCATATGAAGTCATACATTTGAACTGGTATTGAATCCACTCTCATGCAATAAGCAGTCAACATTAAATCAAAATTGGGTGAAGCCTTTTCTCTAAAGCCATATTTAGTGCATGGTGTGTTGAAGTTGTTGAGCCCCTATAAAGAGGTCATCTACAAGTAAAATGATCACAACCAATCAACCGTAGAACATTTCTCAATAACCCCAACCTTCCTTCTTAGCTGCATATCTTTGTTGATCTGTCAAGGCAAGAAATTCAGAAACTCTGCCTATACCAGAAAATTTTAAAGGTTGTGTTGCACTCCTTTCAAGATCCCCTTCTTTGGCAGCATTTGACTAAAGACTTTCAAGGCTTCCTCACCATGGCCAATTTGAGCATATCTTGAATTTTATAGACATCATTTCATATTCTTGTCAATGAATGACCAACCCGCTACCAGTTCATAAGTTAACAATCTTTGCATATAACACCTGAAGGTTCCGTCAAAGTTCCTGTAAATGAGTTCTAGCAAGAAAGGCTTGAATAGCATTCTAGAAGATTTTGAACCTTTTCCCAAAATATCTTCTATTTGAGACCAAATCCACCCATCAAATGCTCTTTAAAATTATGGCATGACCACTCTAGCTGTCTTGAAACATAATGTTAAGACTTTTAAATTGCAGCTAACTGTATACTCTCTTAAATTTTATGGTCAATAATGGTGACGAATGCTGCAAGTTTCTTATACAATAATTTCATTATGATGCTTTGTTAGTGCACCCATCGGATTTGGTTCTGAGATATTCACAGCTTATGCTCCTTCTCTAATCACAACTGATCTAAATGGAACACGTAAGCCAAACGATGAATATTTGAGGTAAATCATGTAGTAATAACTCTTCCCTTCGCAGAAGCACTCATTTACAATAATGCCTCTGCCACATTAGTTTCACAAGTAGTGGCATAAGAGAATACCACTTGAGATTACAAATTCCAAAGCTCCATACAATTATTTTCAATGATAATGCTATCACTTGGGAATATGACCCTTCTCCTTTGCTCTTTTCCATGCAGCCTGCTCTGCCACTATTTTTGCATAGCAATACCAGTTCTTAGTATTCTTACAAAAATCAAGGTTGCTCCAGCAACTCTCATCGGCAACTGATTCATAATTCCTCTTTGGGTCCATGTCGATAGAAGATGTTAACACCACACGGACCTCGGCCTCTGCAGCTGCATCCAGAACATTCTTTGTACCATTTACAGCAGGCTCTGCCATTTGAACTGGGTCATCTTTGACCAGAGACGCAACATGAAATACTCCTTGTCAGCCATTGATTGCTTCTGCAAGGCTGTTGTAGTCTAGAAGATCTGCTTTTACCAGAAATAGCCTTTCTTCTGCTCCCTGTTTAAATGATGGAAACAATTTACATTTCTCGGATCAGTCTCTCTCGCAGCAATTTTGGAGATGAACTTAGGTGCACTGTGGTAATCATAGCAGACTCAAATTTTGTTAACAACTCTAATAGTTGTTCCATGGGTCATGGTGGTAGATATATAATTATTTTTCTTTCTTTCTTTCCACAACATAAAGTAAATATCTTGGATCTGGAAATACCCTGCTGCCTTCATTTGCCAAGCCCATTATCCAACTTGCATTGATCTCTTTACTGTTTGAATCTTACCACATCTGTTTGCTTCTGTGTAGTTGTTTTATGGAGAACATAGGTTGTACTGTTGTTGCATCTTTCTAGAATCGAACTGGGAAACAGTGTGATCCATAAGCACTAAGAAACACAGCTGTACAACCGCCACAGGTTTAATTAGCATCTTAATAGGATAATGTTTTTAAAAAAGTTTCATGATTAAAAATGGAGGTAACAACATGATATGTGATTAGAAAATAATTTTTTGTTTCTTTGATAAGTATTGGCTTGTAGGATTCAGATTCATGGCGGGATGAAATTAAGGGAACAACAGTTGAGAATTTTTACATGTATGCTAAAAGATGCAAGAGTTTTTGTGAATCCTTCCTTCAGAAAGATACTAAATGAGTACAAAAGTGTTTGGAAATAAGAAAATAAATAGCTACATTGTTCAAAAGTCCCTAAAAACCTTATGAGTCAAAGACAAGGAGTTCTCAAAGTTTGAGATGATTCATCTTTTTTTCATTAGATCTCCTTATGCATGCATCTTTTTCATATGCAAAATCTTCTCGTTTGTCTATAAGTTTTTCTTGAACTTTTAGAAACATTATTGGGAAGATCTTTGCTGGAGAAGTCTTCGTATTACTTTTCATTATTGATTAATTGAATTTTTTTGGCGTATTGATGAACTGATCAAATCTTGAGTTGCAGTTTTGGGAAGGCTAAAAGGATTCTTGCAAGTTATTGATGAAGCAAATCGCAAACTCCGAACTAATGTAAATGTTTCTACTCTTAAGTTGATTTTACCATTCAGGACTGCACAATGAACTATTATTTGTTGTCACTGTCGACATTGAAGAGGTCACATTTGATGCAGGACAAACCTCGTGAAGACTATGACATTGAGGTGCTGACAGGAGAGGAAGAACACTACATTGAGATGGTTGCTTAGTTGATTTTCTTCATTATTTGTAAATTGTTTTAATAATACCAAGTTTTAATTTTGTGTGGTGGTTTTCGTTCTTGTAGTTTTTTACTTAGTTAATGAACTTGTTATTTTTCTAGGATCTGGCCCTGGGTGTTGCAGATCTTCATACTCCAGAAGCTCTAGCTGCAGCTGAGTCAGCTTTGGCTGGTCAAAGGGAGATTTGTGTGCCTGCAGTTAGTGATTATAGTCATAGTGGTTACTGCACAGAAGCCACTGATGACAGTGATTGTGAGACAAAGGGTAATAATGATAGTGATGGGAATTGTGATACGGAAGATGATGATGATAGCTATAGCAGCTTTGAGATGGAAGCTAATAGGACAAGTGAGAAGTTTAGAAGTAATGACAGCGGTGCTGAAAAGTTAGCTCAATTTCAGAAGTCAGGAGTAAAGAGGTTAGCATGTGTTGGTAAGGGACAAAAACGCCCCAAAATTGAAATAATTAAATGATATTTTGCTTTGTGATTAATAATTTTTTGTTGCATGAGGCAACAATAATGTAAAGATAATTGTATTTTGTTCTTTTTATTTTGGTGGGTATAAGATGAAATTACTGTATTAGAGTGTTATGAATCTTTTCAAAATATAATATTTTTTAATGTTTTTATTCTGTAACTAATAAATTGGCCACAATGTTATGAAATAAACTTTATGAATAAGATATTGCAGGTGTCTGTAGAAGCATGTAAATTATTGTTTTTGATTATGGGTAAATGTTTTTGACTGGAGCTGTGAACCAGAATACAAAGACCAAAAAGGGAACATCAAAGAAATCCAGATAGTGACGAGGAACTATTAAAATATTTAGTTGTAATATTAATGGTCATCTTATTAGATTGTTTCTATTTCTGTTTTAGATTAGATAGCTTCGAATCTTTCTTTTTGTTTTGCTTTATTAGTTGTCGTTTCTTTATAGAAACATCTCTCTGTATCTATTTAAAGAGCTTTGCTCTCATGTAAAAATATATCATTGAATAATATCAATCTGATAATTTAACGAACATGGTATCAGAGCGGGTTTGGGTCTGACTTCCTCTTGGAAGGGCTCAGAGATTTTGGGCGCTACTTTTTCTGGTCAAAATCACAGGTTGGTTTTTGAGAAGATTTTCCCGTTCCTATGGTTGTGCTCGCATGTTCGTGGGTTGTGATTTTCATCAGTTTTGTTTATGCTACGATTTTGTGTAGTGACGTTTCAGTTCGAAGAAGGGTTTCTATTTCCCGCGTCCTCTCTGTTTCATCCCGTGCGACCTCTGTGAGTGTTATTTCATGGATTTTGTTAGTTCATGGACGCGTTTTGAGACGCAATGACCTTTGTTTGCCACGTCTGAGATTTTTGGAGCGGATTTTTGCAAGATTCAAAGGTTTTTTTGTCATTTGTTTGGACGCATTTTAACTCCTTCCTGGGTGTGCGATTTGGTGTCTCCTAGGCGTGATTCGTCTTCATTTTTTTGGCGCGTTTCTCTGTGCAAACCTGCGTGACACATTTTTTGCCTTCGATGAGCGATGTCTTCATTTCGTCATCTCTGCAAATCGCGCCTGCTATTACTCCTGTTTGGCGCGCATTTTTTTTTGAGGTCGTTTTCTCATGGCTAGGGTTTGCCGTTCTTTTTTTGACGAATTTCAACGCTTTCTGCGTGGGTGTTTTGGTGTGATTTTGAGCATTACTCTAGATTTTCCTTTAAAAAATTTGATGGGTTTTAATAATTTTGTCCATAAAAATTATTTTGGGGTTTTTATAATTTTTCACCCTTAAAAAATTTTTATTATTTGATGGGTTTATAATTTTTCCTAAAAATTATTTTGAGGGTTTTTTAATATTTTTTCTTGAAAATTTTTGTGAGGTTTTTTGATTTTTGCTTGAAAAATCATGAAAGGGTTTTACCGTTTTTCCTTAAAAATGATGTTTTGTATGTTGATCCGTGTTTCGGATTCCGTGCCAGCTACTTGGCTTCCTTTGTGGGTTTTTTTTACCGTTTTTCCAAAAAAATGATGCTTTGTAAACTTCAGATTCAGGGTTTTGTGATTTTGTCCTCAAAAATCGTGGTTTCTTGCAGTCTATTCTGGAGCGTCGTGCTCATCTGCAAAAGTTTGGAGGGTTTGCCGATTTTTCCTCAAAATCGTGGTAGTTGTTTTTTTGGAGTCTCTGGCTACAGGGAGGGACAACTTTGTTACCCAACATCAGGTTGGATGTTTTGTGCTCAGTTCTGGTTGTTTTCAGAAGTTCTGCAGTTTCTGAGAGAGTTAGTGGTAGACTCATCTCAAGTGGCAAAGTCAGTGGCAAACTCTTGTCTTTTGTTGTAGAAGCCTTGGGTAGCCTTCTTCGTTATTTCTTTGGGTAGACTTAGTACGATGACCATTAAGGGAGGGTATTAAAATATTTAGTTGTAATATTAATGGTCATCTTATTAGATTGTTTCTATTTCTGTTTTAGATTCGATAGCTTCGAATCTTTCTTTTTGTTTTGCTTTATTAGTTGTCGTTTCTTTATAGAAACATCTCTCTGTATCTATTCAAAAGAGCTTTGCTCTCATGTAAAAATATATCATTGAATAATATCAATCTGATAATTTAACGAACAGGAACAGCATGAAACACTGAGCACAAAGATTGAAAAACAACAGAAAACCAGCAAGCAACGTACAGCAGCTCCCAAAGGGAAGCAAGAAAGCCTAAGTGCTCCATAGTGCTTTGCAAATTCCCAATGTTTCCAACCATAGAAGCTTTGTGACTGCTTTCCATCCTAGTTGGATGTCCAATAGTAGGAACTGCCAACACCACAAAAGAAGAAGCTTGGAGAGACAGCTCACATCTTTCTTCAAAAGCTGAGTTACTGGTTTGGGTTCAGGGATTGGTGTAGGTACGAGAACCCGGTACGTGGGTACGTGAAATTTTTTTAGGGGTTTGGGTACGTATGGGTACATGTAAATTTTTTTTAGGGGTTTGGGTACGTATGGGTATGTGTGTATATATATAATATATAAAAAAAAAAAAGAAGAGAAATATACAGAATTGTAAAACTAAATCATTTCATAGTATGATACTTGATCATTGATCAATGCCAAATGCCAAAGATAAATATTAAATGCCAATTGATAGTTGAAAAATATTCAAATAAGCCATATCAATGATATCATATACGTCTATGTTCATGATTCCAATGGAAATCATCACAATTACTGAATTACAAAATGTAGTTCATGAAACATGATTCAATGTTCATTGTTCATCAATCATCAAAAGGATTATCAAAAAAATCATCGTGACTTGGATTTTCAGCGGCTTCAACTTCAAGATCATCATCATTTGAACCCAAAGCGGTTCCAGCACCATGTAGTATGTCATCATTATCATCCACATCATCCATAGTGGCTCTAGCAAGATCCTAAATGGTTGCATCCAAGTCAGCAAACTCGGGTGCTACATCCCAAAGCTTCGTTGACCCCTGCTTGTATTGAGGATCCTTACGTGACAAAAGATGCAAATTGGAATGAATATACACCAAGTCTTTAGCTTTTTTTGCAGCCAACCGATTATGCTTCATTGAGTGGATAAAAGAGTATGTACTCCAATTCCATTCAGCAGCAGAAGAGCTTGCAACCTGGAGAGAAAACCAACAAAATTAAAAATAAAAAATGCAAAATAAATTCAAGAATGTTAAGTGTTAAATTCTACAATACAAATGGCAAAAAAAAAAAAAAAATACTTGTGAGAGGATCTTGATTGCAAGAGGTTGGAGGTACATATAATCTTGACCATGGAGGTACCACCATGTAATAGCATCCATTTTGTATTGGTCTTTGACAATAGAAGGGGTATGATTTTTTCCTGAGATAAACAATCCAAATTCTTTCATAACACTTGTTTGCACTTCTAGATCAGTGAAGAGTCTACTAAATGCCCTCTTATACCCATTAGCAACTTCAGAATCTCTATATGACGGTATTCTCCCTGGGATAGAAAGTACTTTTGTGGTATAGTACCTCGAAGATAGGGCATATGCAAAGAGGTGCAATGGTGTTGTCATCTTGTTCCAACGATGAAGAACGATTGCTTCCACCCTTTTGTAAAAGGTGTCTTCAGGATCATTCTCTCTCTTTTGTATTTCCTTTTTTATTTTCTCCAACATTGTTTCCATGTTGTCATAGACATCCCCCAAGCATGGTTCATTTGTATCAACAAACTGAAGCATAGACATGATAGGTTCGGTGAACTCCAATACATAATTCACATGATCCCACCAATCGTCATCCAAGATCAATGCCTTGACCTTTTGGGCCCTCTCTGAATTTGATTGCTTCCATATACCCCATTGGTTGCTAATAACCATTTGACTCAATGCCTCTTCACCTTCACAAGTCGTCTCAGAACAATTGTGTGAGATACAAACCGGGTCTCAACAACCTAAGAACATGTTAATAGTAAGTTAATAACACATTTAAAATCTGTAAATAACGCAAAAAAATATTTTATTCATTTATGTAAAACATGACATAAATGAAACTAAATAAATTAAATTTACCTTCAACAATTCCAATCTTGAATTTTTTTTGAAAATTGCTTGTAACATATGGTGGTTTGTCACAAACATCTGGATCTCCTCGGCCTCCTGGTATATTTCTTTCACCCACTCTATTTGGTTGCCAATTGCTTGCATCACCAAATTGAGGGAGTGTACGGTGCACGGTGTCCAAAAAATGTGCTCATATCTAGCCTCTACCAAAGCACCTGCAGCCCTGCAAACTTTTGCATTGTTTGTAATTATTTGGACAACCTTTTCATTACCCACCATCTCTATGGAGTCAATGAGAATCTTGGAAATGAACTCTGTATCTTTCACTTCTCCTTCATAGTCAACTGCCCTCAAAAAATTGCCCCTTTGGGGGACACTGCAATAACATTGATCAATGGACGGTTTTTGCAATCTTTCCATCCATCGGAAACAATAGATACACTTGTTTCAATCCAAGAATCTCTAATTGGTTTCAGTTGGGCCTCTATAGATTTCTTCTCTGTTTGCAATAAGGTCGTACGCACCTTTTCATACCCAGGACTTGTGAAACCAAGAGGTGCACTATTTATTGCTGACACCATGTCCCGCCAATATGGTGATCTCACCAAGTTGAATGGAAGACCATTGGCATAGAGGCAACGTGCAATTTTTTCTTCAACAATATCTCTTGCCTCCATTTTAAATGCCCTCTCCAATGGAACTCTCTTGCATGTGGTGATTTGTGGTTCTCCATCTTCATCTTCATCTTCCGTAGAGGGCATAGGCAAGAAGGGATGTTTGGAGGCCATAACTGTCTAAGAGGGTAATGCCATTGTTTTTTTCTTTTTGGAACTATAACTATTTTGTTTTCCTTTTGCAATCAATTTGTCAGTGTCTTCTTGTTCTTTTATAAATCCTGCTATTTGTACAACAGGCAACCCCTTCTTATCTGGGCCCTCACACATATTAATCCCTTTACCACCAGGGCCCATAAAATGAAGTTTCACTTGGTAATAAAAGCTATTATATTGTGCATTGCAAAAATTACACTTCCAAACAAACCACCCACCTCCAGGAAGTTGTGAAATTCTTGTGGTATGTCTCCATAAAGGAGATCCTTTATCAATTTTGAATTTTTGACTTCCCTCCCCACCCATTGAACTTTGACTACTAGCCATTGTTGCAATTTATAAAAAAAATGAAAAAAAAAAAATTCTTGAAAAACTTCTTCACAAACTTGAAAAAATCCATCAAAAACTTGAAAAAATTCATCAAAAGACTAAAGAATAGGGTTTAAATGCATACCTTAAACACTTAAATCTCCTTTGTGGAAGCTATTTGACACTCCACAATTGATCTCCTTCGAATACAATCACCTCCCTTCAAAATGCCAAGATGGAGAGAAAATATGGTGAGAGCAAAATGAGAGGTAAAAATGAAATGTACATGTTTGAAGGCCTCATATTGGGCTGTTTTAGGGTTAGGAGGAAAAAAAATTAAAAAAAAAGTTTTTTAATCAAGTTTGAGCCACTTTTTTTGACTTGGCCCATGGGTTCGCCTGGGTGCGCGCCCAACACTGTGGGTTTGCACGCGTGTGCGCACCTTGGCGAACCCATAGTGCTGGGCGCGCACCTTGTGCGCACCCAACACGTACCCGTAGACGAACCCAAACCGGGTTCAGGGTCTGCAGGTATGAACCCTACATCTTAGTTCAAAAGCTCTTTTTTCCTCTTAGGAGTGGATAGGGGTTGGAAACTATCATGCTGAAGCTTCTCACGTCTATCCTTAATGGTAGGAGTGTGATAACTACCATCTAAATCTAAAACTTGCATGCCAAAGTTGATCCTCACAATACTAATATCTGGAAGAGGTACCACCTCACACTAAGGGTGACCGGGCTCCATGTGAACTTTCCCAAATTTTTGCGTTTGTCTATTGACCAAGCAACCTATGGAGAGTGGTTGGCCATATGGCAATTTTGGCACATGACTGAGGAGCTTGGAGCCCTTGTGAACAATATGTTGCACCCAAACCCCCAATTTGGAAGACAAGGTATTAAGGTAATAGAAGAGGGAAGCACCACAAACAACAATTGTGTCTTAGAAATGGTAACTTGATCAAAGGCAATAAGTTGGCCAATCAAAGCAACTATACCTTTTAAGACCTCCTGACAATATTCCAAGGGAAGGTTCGAAAGTTTCACCCACACAGGAACTTTGTTGATGCACTCCTTTTCAAGATCAAATCCTAGCCCAGACTTGCTCGTAAACCACAGGTCATCCAATAGAGTTTGAACACAATCTTCATGGCATGAGGAGATCAGGAAGAAGCTTTTTGTCATTGCCGTGATCTCAAAATGACCATAGCGGTTCCATTTTCTTTTGGTCAAAATCCAAAAAGCATCAATATTTGGCCTTGATCCCAAAAACCTCCATATGAGAGAGTTCTCAAGTAGAGAGACAGCTTTGTTGACAATGGAGTCTGGAATTTGAATCATCGAGGGAGAGGGCAGAGCAGTACATTGCAAATTCTGCTGAGGTTGGCCAACAGCAGCAATGTCTAAGGTAGCCTTGGTCTTGCCTTGACTAGCCTTTTTAGGCATCAGGCAATGAGCATTAGAGCCATGAGTGCATTGCAACACAGGCTTCTGATCAATAAACCTCACTAGGTTGACAGTTGTGTCCATGCCACCCTCCAAAAGTGTTTAGCAGGGGCATCAGACGCTAGAGGGGCAGGAAGGACGCCTACCACCAAAGCTGAGGCCATTGCAGCATAATTTTTCACAGCTGTAGGCTAGGGGGAAGGAGAAAACCCCGACACAGCCCCTACCTAGACCCAGGGTCTCCAAAACAAAAAGGAGCTGGTGAAAGACATGGGCCCAAAGATGCCCTACAATCCTTTGAGGCTAAGCGCTCCTGAGCTTCCAGCCACAAATTGACTAGTTTTTCCTCCCCCTTGTCAAATGGCAGATTCTATTTGCCCTCCAGCTCCCTTGTAGACATGTCTTCAGAGAGTCCATTGCAATCGTCATCCTCTTTGTCTTCCTTTGCACCATCCAGACAAATCCCACTTGAGTGCCATTCAAACAGATTTTCCTGCTTGAAGACATTGTTGTTCAATTTACTTTGTAATAGAAAAGGAAGTATAGGTAGTATCTAAATGATTAAGAGGAAACTAGTTTGGAAAGAAAAATGTACAAAAGTTGGAATTAGACAAGTAAAATTAAATGGGGGATTTGAAACTCGAGTCTGAAACAATAGCCTTGTGATTCTGTTTATTACGTTAATCTGTGATAGGCTATTGGTAGGTTGATAGATTTCATGGCATTGGCAAGGAAATGTATCTTTGACCTCACTATGGTTCCGATCATGAGGGAGATGGGGCAATCAAAAAAGAGTTCAATGCAGAAATTTGTTCCATTTCCTACAATAATTTTTAAATACAAAACTATTCCAATTAACAAAACGTTGGAAAGGCTTGACTAAGGTCCAAATGGCATTTTATGGTACAGTCCTAATCTAAGGATATTGCATTTGTTCTACGTACATGGTATCATATGCTGAAGCACTATGGAATTTGATGATGGAGTGCAGCAAAGACAAAAGAAACTTATAAAGTACTTTGATTCGGATAAGATTTTACCTTATTTCCATTGATTTATGGACACAATATTTTGTTAAAGCCATTGCATATAACATGGATGAAAACCTGCAATTATATATACAATCTATGCATTTAATGCTAAGAACTGTGTTAAAATAGACCTCAGTGAAAAAAAGGTAGACCAGGAAAGCCTACTATTATTCAGGGCATCAGGCTAGATGCTGTGCAGAGAGGCATGCTTTCTTTTATGAATTCCTCATTTGCTGCCGAGAGCTGAGTTGGGAAAATGTAGTAAGGTTATTAAAATGCAGTCAAAGGTAAATCGTGATTAAGAAATGCTAGACTATGAGCAACTGGGTGAGGAGAATGTCACAAAGGCAGAGTGTTATACAAAAGCCAGAGGAAGTTGTGTGTAGCTATAGCAATTAACTATTGTTCTTTCTGTTAAAATTGTCATGTAAAGGGATAAATTAGTGGGCAACAGGCAAAATATAAAAGGGAAAGCTGAATTATAAAAAATGTGATAAAAAGGAACAACTTGGTGGAATTGGTGGTAAGAGTTTGCATTAGCTAAATTGTGATTCACGGTATTCTTCGAACACCAACTTCTTCATTGGAATGTTATAGTTATGAAGATTGTTTTTCATATTGATAAAAGTGGGATTGAAAGGGCCCAATCTCTTGTACAAAAGAATGGCCAAACAACAAACAAAACAAGTACCATGGGATAGGGGACAAACCATACAACCCAACAAGGTGAATTAGAGTGAGGTACAACTGCAGCCAAGCTGCCACACAAATATTAACCAAAAAGAAACATGAATCTCTAAGGCCCCTCTTAGACAATGCCAAACCTGACTTTGTTCAATCGCACACCCTTCATTTTAGAATGAGATTGGGAGATAGATTTAATAAGACCTTTTTTCGCCTTCATACAATAGTCCATGAAATCTTATCATCCAAGTCCTTAGAACAAGGAGAAGCAATGGAATCCTCTAGAAAGGGCCCATCTTTGTGTGTAGAAGGAGCAATGGAATGGCTAGGCCTAGTAGCCAGACAACAAACTGCCACCACCACATTAGTAGGTTGAAGCTGAACTGAAGTTGAAGGCATAGCAGCCTGAGTGATAGGAGTAGGAGGTTGGGACACTCCAATGGGAGCCGATGGAGTAGTAGGGGCAAGACACATTAGAGATGCACCAAGCACATGAGAACCAATATCCTGAGAATATTCATCGTTGTGACAGGAACCATCAACATGGGAGTTAGAGGCATGAATAGTCAAGTGATCTTTGTGGGCATTCTTCCACCATGTTGTTGCACCCTTGTGTCAAGAGAGTGGACAATCAATAGCTAGGTGGCCAATGGTAAAGCATCATTTGCATTTGAAGGGGAGATCCTCATAGTCAAGTGATTGAGACCAAGGCCTATCCCCCACCATCAAAACAATATCCTAGCGAAGAGGCTTGGAGATATCAATGCCCACCAAAATGCGAGCAAAAGTAGAGTGCCCCACGTAAGAAGTGGTAGAGTCAACTTTCAAGAGCCATCCAACATATTTGCCTATGGTTTCATAGCAAGAATCTTCCCAAAACTGGAGAGGGAGATTCAAAAGGTGAACCCACATAGGTTTGACATTTAGAGGTTCAAAAATGGCGGTTGAAGGAAGTAGACCAAGCTTGATTGAGAGAAAGTGCTCATCTAACAATCACATTCTATCGCCAAGCACCAAATCCTTGTCCTTTGAAGAACCAAACGACACAATGAAGAAACCCTTGGTTAGAGGAAGAGCTCAATCTTGCCCTCGACAATAGGCCTCCAAGAATTGAAGATCCATTTGTGTAGATTGGGAAGATAGGTCAAAATTTGTTGAATCTACAAACCAAGCCTCTATATAGATAAAATTCTTCATTTTCCAACACATCCTAACCACAAACCATCATTGGGGAAGATTTGGCACAAGGGAGGGGCCGCATCCTCTCCCATTGAGGGTGAGCTACACCTCTAGTACTCGCAACATTAGCAAAGGACAATAGATGACCAGCATTTGTAGCCAACTTTGCACCACTAGCGGAAAGGCCTTGGCGAAACTAGCCATGGAAACATTGTTGACCCTAAGAGCAGCTTGAATAGAGGGCATAAAAATCTTGCTAGAACCCATGAGTAGGTCCTTGGAACCAACATTCGGGCACCTAGCCCTAGAGTCAAAAGAAAGGCAACCCAAACCAGTAGAGAGCTGGTGTTGAAGAAATTGCCCCCCGAAACACATGGAAGGATACCAGCAGTGGAGGGAATTGAAATGTCTTCAACAATCACTTCAATGGCCATAACTGTGTACAGGGTGACAGGAACAGAGGGCAGGAGTGCAGTGGAGATTTTGAACCAGTGAACCTCGGGGATGCGTCGCCCCCCCTAGGCCCTAGCATTTCCGAAACGGGGACGTCCCAGAGACGTGGGGACGACGTTCCCACGTCTCCGGCGGCACCACCTTTTTTTGGCTCGCCGCCTGGGCGTCCCTCGAGCGTCTTGGGGACGCCCAGACATCTCCCGCGGCAGACAGGCAAAAAGGCAATTAAAATTTTTTTTTAAGACATTTTTTAATATTTTATTGGTTCTATTCGAACCCTAAGGGCATGTGGGGCCCATCTACACTCTTACATGCCTTCAAAAGGCCCTCCAATCTTCATTTTTATTCACATTTGCATTTCTACTTGTTTGCTACGACAAGAAGAAGAGTGAAGGCTGAGGAAAGAGTGATTGGAGGAGTGAAAGGAGTGATTGCAAGTGAAAAAGGAGTGTCAAGGAGCAAGAAGAAGAGGAGGAAGATTCTTCACCTTGTTGAAGAGATTTTTCAAGCAAAAGGTAGGGTTTTTAACTGATTTTTTATTTTATTTTCTGATTTTCAATGTTTTTTCATTTCTTGTTCCATTTTCTAAATTAATTTAGATTTTGTTTTGCAATTTAAAATTTGTTAAAAAAATTAAAATATAGAGTTTTATTTTTTTAATTTTGAAGTAGGGCATAGGCTGAAACTGTGTTTATTGATTTTTTTTTTCATTTTGTGAAATGCAGTGTCAAAATGAGCTCCCATAGTCATGAAATGAGTGAGGATGAGATTGAAACTCATTCTCATAGTGCAAGCCAATCAAAATATGAACCTGAGCCCAATGAGGGGGGTGAGCATGGGTTAAATCCGGAAGGGCAAACTAGTTCCATAGCTAGTGCACCAGTTTCTACTGATTGCCCCTCCCAACTTTTGGCAAAGTGGGCTAGGGGTCCTTATGATCCCAAATCTCCTCTCAAACAATTTGCAACAAGAATAACAATCCCAACGTCATCAGCTGGTGGTAAGAGGAAATGGAAATGCAACATTTGTGGTGATGATTGTTCTGGGAGCATCACACTTCCTCTTTTGGCCAGGAAAAGGTGTGGGAGCATGTGATTTTTTGAAGAAACCTAAAAATTTGAAATACAGAATTGAGTTCAACAAGCTTTGGGGTGTTCCAAATGACGTGGCAATTCCAATGCCTACTACCTTGTCTGGTAGGTAACATATTCAAACTATTCAGCAGATTCAGGAGTAGCAAATGCAGAGGTAGCCACATATTTCAACTCCTACATTGCATCAGAGAGCAGGAACATTGTCAGGGTCAGCGTCAGGACCGTCATCCACTTATAGCACTATGGCTAAATCACAATAGGGCAAGGGGAAACGCAAGAGGCAAAGTCAGCCTAACCCCATAGCTGATTTATTTAATGTGCACCTGAGGGATCAGATAGATGATTCCATTGGCAGTTTCTTTTTTGCCAATGGAATCCCATTCCATGTAGCTCGATCTCCTTATTATAAGGAGATGATTTCGATGGTGGCGAAGGGAGGACCATCATATGTGCCACCAGGTGAGCACAAATTGAGGACCACGATCTTGGATAACAACTATGCCAAGATCAATTCATTGATGGAGACGATGAGGGCATGTTGGGAGGAGTCTGGATGTAGCATAGTTATGGATGGGTGGACGGACATTAGGGATCGTCCACTCATCAATGTCGTAGTTACATGCTCAAAGGGCTTATTCTTTCTCAGTGTGGTTGATTGTTCAGGGCATCGAAAAGATGCTGATTTTCAGTTTGAGATCCTTCAGGCAGCTATTGAGGAGATTGGGCCACAAAATGTGGTCCAAGTAGTGACAGATGCAACACGTGTGCAGAGCTGCAGGGAGGCTTATTGAGGCAGCATACAGACACATTTGGTGGACTCCATGTTGTGTGCATGCCATGAACAATGCACTCAAGGACATGGGGAAGATTGAGTGGATTAGAGGAGTGGTCAACAATGCTAGAGATGTGCAGATGTATATTTGCAACCACCACACTTCACATGCCATTTTCAGGAGCTTCATGAAGGAGTTCTTGAAACCAGTTGAGACCAGATATACATCCTATTTCATTCTTTTGGAGAGAATGCTTGAGTTGCAAAAGCCATTGCAACTCATGGTTATGACACAAGAATGGAATCGGTGGGATGGGGCCAGGACAGAGCAAGGGAAGAGGGTGAAGGAGATAGTGAAGAGTGATGCATTTTGGCATGATGCAAAATATATTGTCGCCATCATTACATCAGTTGTACAGGTCATCAGATATGGGGATGGGGATGCACCTAACCTTGGAGAGGTGTATGAGTGCATTGATTCTATGCTTGGTCAGATGAGGGCAGTTGTGTGAGAGGACCCCATTTTAGCATTTTACAATGTTTACATTCAACCTATTATTCAGCGCAGATGGGACAGCCTAAACACTCCCTTGCACATGGCTGCTTATGCATTGAATCCGAAGTGGTACATGCCTAGGTCTGGGAGAGTTACATCAATTCAGGATGATGAGGTGAAGGAAGGGTTCTTCAGGTGCATTGATAGGATGTATGATGTTAAAGCTGCTGGCAACATTCGCACTGAGTGGACAAAATTTGCTACTCTTAGGGGTTATAAGGCTGCAGCAAAGGCGGACATAAGAACTATGGCACAGGAGGATTCGATTTTGTGGTGGACTTGTCAAGGACCGAAATCACTGACTACCACACTAGCCATTCGTTTGCTATCCCAGGTTTCTAGTTCTTCAACTTCTGAGAGGAACTGATCTACTTATAGCTTCATCCACTCTCTTAAGAGGAATAGACTTACCTCTAGGAGAGTAGAGAAGCTAGTGGCTGTACATAGTGCCTTGTGTATCACTGACCGTAGGACACATGTGTACAAGGAGAGCCCGACATCACGATGGGATGTAGAGCCAGAGGAGCCATCACAGATTGATGAGGATGAGGATGCTTCAGATATAGGGCTGGTTGGTGTTCCTTTGGCGGATCTTGACCTTGGGGAGTCTAGTGGTTCCAGTGATGAGGAGTTTACCGACCTCCCGAGGGATGATTAGAGGCCTCTGCCTCCTTCACTACATTTTGTCATTTTGACATTTTGATTTTGTACTTGTTTTGATATCATGCTACTCATTGTAATCATCTTTATGATCAGATATTTTTGATATCATATAATAGAAATCTTCCATTTGCCAATTCAACAATTGTTACATTGTAGTATTGAGTATTTACTATTCTAATTTCTAATAAGTAATTCGATATTGAAAACTTCAATATTCAATGTTCAATGTTCAAGTATTTACTATTTACTAATTTAGTATTTCAATTTTGCTATTTTACTTCTTAATAGTCTTATACATCTTTTCATAACTAGCATTTTAAGTACCATATGTATAGTATATAGTATATACACCCCTCCCCCCCTCTCCCACCGCCCCGCCGCCGTCCCCCCGCCGTCCCGAAATTGAGGCCCCTTTGCCCCCCCATCCCCAATGCCGGTGTAACATAGTTTTGAACAGAAGCTATAATGGTGGCGAGTGGAGATTTTGAACCAGAAGTTATAATGGTGGGGAGAGTAGCCATCAAGAGAGCTTCAACATAATGGAATAAATAATCATGAAGATTGTTGATCATTTGTCCTTTTAATTGCTAGGCATAGGCATTATGCTTGAATATATTATGACCAGATTTTGTCTTTCATTGGAGAAAGATGTTTGTGTTGGAACAATTCGTTATGAAGAAACCTGTATTTCACATTTCGCCTAAGACCTCTTACCATCCTCTCTTCAAACTCTATTCTTTCCTAAGGAGTTCCATGTTTTGCTCTTATCACAAACTTATCTAATTATAGAATTTATTCTAATGGATAGAGTAATTGCATATGTGTTCTTTGCTTATTGCATGAATGATTTAGAAATCTCGTTGAGTATTTACTATTTTTCTATTGATGCAAAAATGAAATCATTCATAAATCAAACAAATCATTTGTATTTTGCTTTATTTTGTTGCAATTTAATTGCCCGCAACATTGCTGGTAGGCCCCATGAAAAAAATCTATATTGCTGGCGCGGAACTTGTACCATCTGATGTAATTTTATTTTATTTCCAATGAACCCACATATTAAATTGCAAGTTCAAAAGTTTATGCAAACTTTAGCAGATTATCGTGACAAATTACCTTTACAGAAATCCCTGCTATTACATTTACAATCATGTAATATATTCTACAACTTTTCACAGTGAACAAGACCGCTAAAATCCCTAATATTTTATCATCCTTTGAGCCAATGCCCATTCAGGTAAAGGGAAAATCATTTTTTCATCCTTTGAGCCAATGCCAAGGCGAAGGAAAGATCTACAAGGGGCACAAATGCAGGCGATATTGGAAAAGTATTTTGGAGTAATGGGCCTCTATTTTGTTGCTGTTAGAGAGTTAACCAGGTTGGCAGGATCACATTCATTAGAGATATATGGTGTAAACTGGAGGTTTTACTAATAAAATAGGTTTAAAACCCAACAAATGTATTAAACAGATGCAAGCCTCGGAACCTGAAACATCACCAATTGAATATAAAAACTTTTTATTGGTTACTTGATCGATATTCAGAATGAACATGCCTCCAAACTATTTCTCTATATATTTATGTATTAGCATTTGTATGATATTCACAATGAACATGCCTACAAACAATGGGAATAATTGTACTTTGTTAACCTGTCTTTACCAATGTCTAACCAAGAAAAATGACTTACACTATCAACAAAATATTTAAACATTGTTACCTACCATACGAGACGAAGGCATAGAAATATGTTCTATATATCCATCTATTATATTAGAACGTATCTGAACGCAAATTTCCGAACTTGGTTCAGAGTGCATGCTCCTAAAAGGTCTACTGTGCTTAATACGAATTTGCAAAGGAAATGATCTTTCCCTAAGTTTATTGAGGCTAATTGAATAAAGGTATCCAATCGGAGCACAACTAATTTATATTAATTAATATGATATTTTGGATTAAATAATATATGAAATTATAATTTAATAATAAATATTAATTTAAAAAATTAGCTGTGAAGGAAAAGTGTACTGGGTTTATCGTCGATGTGAATGTAAAAAATTGTAGTGCATATTATAATGTTTTGGGTAGAAAATATGTAATTTAGATATCTTGTTTCAAATTATTGTAGTGCATATTCTAATGTTTTGGGTAGAAAAGATGTAATTTAGATGTCTTGTTTCAAATTTTGCATAGAATTATGACCATGTTTAGGTTAATTCTGTAGGTTTATGTTACATATGTGTGTACAAATCTATACTATGACCCACAAACCTAGTTTGGTAAATCTTGCACTCATGTTATTCAGTTTATCGTGATGTTCCCTCCTCTTGGAATGTTAAGGATTGGTGGTATTTAAAAATTCCTCAAATGCGTCCAAATGAAGTACGATTAACTTAGTTTAATTAATATTATACTTAGGACTAAATAACTTAATAATAAATGTTAATTTGGAAAATGAATTGTGAAAGAAAAGTGCCCTAGATTTATAATTGATGTGGTTGTAAAAATTTAGCAGTGTATATTCTAATGTTTTGGGTAGAAAAGATGTAATTCAAATATGCCTTTTGTTTCAAATTTTGCATAGAATTATGACTTGAGTTACTTTTGTGGATATGGATCTATCCTATGGCCACAAACCTATTTTGGTAAATCTTGCTCTTTTGTTCTTCAACTCGTCTTGGTGTTTACTCATAGTTGAATGTTAAGGATTGGTGGTATTTGAAATGCCTTGGTGAGGTTGTCAAATTGCTTGATTCAAGTTCTTCTAGGTCAACCTTTGGGAAGAACCAACATTGTGATTGTGGTGAAGATTGGGAAGAAATGAGCAACCATGTAAATGTTGTAGATGGTTTTGATTCTTTTTAGTGCACCAATCAAGACATTCTTCTAAATTCTTCTTGAATGCGAATATTCAATGATTGATTAATGTCCTTGATTGCATAAAATGAATGCAACTGAATGCCTTTAAATACAAGTAAATGGTAACAATCATGCAAAATATGTACCAAGTTAGCTTAGAGCGAGAAAATGATATATGAGAGTTGGCCAAAATGTGAATTTGAATTTTGAAATTTTAGGGATTATACTTGTAGTTGCGGATCCATTTTGCACTTGTGAGAACAACTTGAGATAAGGGAGTAGTAAGATTTGTGTGGGGAATGAATGACAAGACATGAATGATGTAATAAATGTAAGTTGCATGGGAACATGTGTAGATAGGGATCAAATGTATAGGGATGTGTGTAAATGGGATTAGGTAAATGATGAGGCAATGGGCCCAACATTGTAGAAGATTGCATTAAAACATCTCTAAAAAATAGGCCCAAACAAAATAGAAATTTACATGAGCATATATATTTCACTAAATTTTGCCCCACTTTGAGGTGCATGCGAATCTTAGAATAATCATATACCACAAATTATGTAAGCACTCATAAACATGCATGTAAAGTAACTATTTAGATAAAAAAGGACACTGGGCCCATATAAATTAATGAATTCCTTTAGATCTCATTGCATATGTCCATCCTTTAGCATGTGGGCTCCATGGAAACCTACAAAATAGAGAAAATATGCAACGAGAAGCTTTTGTCATGCAAGTAATAAGAACTACAAATGCAAACTAAATTTTATTGTCGTCATGAAAGAGGGAGGAAAGAGAGGACAAATTCTATTTGTGTGAAAAGTGGTAATGCTCCACTTGGCAAAATGATCGTAGGATGATATGACATTGGTTACTACTATGTCGTAGTATGAGATAATGCTCCCTCCAGTCATAGTGATAAACCTTTGTTTAAGCACTTGTAACTATCTACAATCTCAATATAGGATTGTTAGTGAAAGGATATGCCCCCTTTCAATTGGTTGCATTCATTGAATGCTTCTAAATTGGTGGAGAGGGAAAGATAATACATGATATGTAAATGTAAGCTAAGCATGCAAATAATGTAATGTGAAAATTGTAATAAATACATTGTGTAACAAGCAAGTAAAATGTCCCTAATAATAAGTATGGTAAACACATTTTCCAGGGATGACCATCAAGGTGTGTAACTTTGTCCACAATATAGGCAAATAAAAATGAAAATGTGGTCTTTAGTGGCCATAAATACCCATGTAAGTACATAGGACACTAGGCTAAGCATATGGACCCAATGTGACATCTAAGCGCATGATCACACAATGGTTGAGGTAATGTATTAAGTATCAAGTAATAACATGGATATAGATATGGAACTAGGCATGTAGATATTGTTGGAAGTTTGGAGATGTTGGAAGCTTGAGTTGTTTGTGAGTTGCTTGGGTGTCGTCATTGATGTCAACCCTTCGTATAAAGTGTTAGAATGCTACTGGTATTGATGATGTGTCTGGAATTGTTGGTATTGATGTCAACACATGCTGGTGTTGTCATTGGTGTCCTACTTTAGTATAGTTGCAGAGGTTGTTGGCCTGACTTGTGTTTGGGGAGATTGTTGTAGTTGGAAAGTATTGCATGTTGCAGATGTTGTAGATGTGTTGCAAAGATGTTAGTAATGTTGTTGATGAAGTTGGTTCACTTGGTTTCCAAGTGCTTTTGGAAAAAAATGAATAAAAGAGAGTTCATTATGATAGAGTAGTGTTTAGTATTTTGCTTTGCATTTATTCATGATTGAAGATATGTTCATGTGGTTTGGATGTGATGATCAAATGTGTTTAGAGGTGTCATATCCAGGGTTTAGGTTTTGGATTGTACTATAGTGGAAGATGTGTTTGACATTGTGTCTGTCTGGTGAAATAAGGTGTTTGAAAGAAATGAGATTGCTCCGCATTTCTCCGCAGTGAAGGCTTTGGTGTTGTGGATCTGGGAACATGCTTATATCATTTGTATCTAACTTCCCTTGAAGTTTCAGGTGCTGAGTTGTTCCACAAAGTTGTTTAGTGTGTTGGATGTCTATGCCAATATGTCTGGGTGCATGGAATGAAGATGTTCTTGAGTTTCAAGTGGTTGCAGTAGTTGTGACAAATATTATGGTGATGTGGAATATTCTGAGATGTTGTGGAATGTTGTTGTGTGGTATGCAGGATGTTTTTCAGACCTAGAGAGGTGCGTTTGGAGTCGCTTGTTAGTGTTAGTGCAGGTTTGACCGACCTTGTGTGCTAGCGCTAATTGCACAAGATAATTGTTGTTTAAGTGTTGAGAAGCATGTCGATGTAGATTTGGGTCCTAGATAAGTAGTGGCATGATGTGCCTTCACTTCTTTCCTTGGTGGAAGTGTTTGGTGCTGACCTATTTGATGTTGCATAGTTGAGATGTATACGTTTCTTTTATGCTTACCTAATTGAGATTGTTTTAGGTCGCAGAGGGTATAAATGCAAGGATAATTTTTGTGTGGATTAAGAGTAGAGTGTGTGATGCAAGAGATGTGAATGTGATCAAGTATGATGATTTGAGTGTGAACCTTAATGCTTATGACTTCTAGATGTAGTGAGCAAAAGGTGTCTACATTTTAGTCTGTTTGATGAGTTGTTTGTGCTTCAGTGGAACTGTACCTCTGACATATGAGAGATGCATTGTTAGCAATTCAAATTGGCAGTGAGCCACCCCTTCTATTCTTCTTTCTTCTGGACAATGAGTCCTTTAGCAATGAGCCATTGGTAGTGAGCATCTTTTTATCTTTCTGGGAGTAAGCCCTTGGCAGTGAGCCTTATTGTATTCAATGTTGCAATTCATATATTAGTGATCTAATCCTCACCATGGTTTTCCCCTTCTTGGGTTTTCCACATAAATCTAGTGTTCTTATGTGTTTGGATGTGTTTGCATTACTGTTTCATATGTTTTACATTCTTCTAATGCATGATAGGGTTTAATAATTGTTAAGGGTTTAAGGGCTAATGCAAATTTGAATGTTAATGAGGTTTTTTGATGTTTTAAAGTATACAACTAATTCATCCCCCTCTCAGTTGTCTTATGCCTCTAACAATTGGTATCAAAGTTGTGGTTCCCAGGAAGAAGCTTATCCGCTTGAGGTAGATCCAGATGACACACAAGAAAGGCGTCAAAGATCCTTTGTTCAATGGAACAAATTTTACCTATTAGAGAGCTAGGATGGAGTCCTTTATGATTTCTCTTTGATTTGGTGTTTGGAAGTATGTTGAAAAAGGTTATATACTATTATTGCAAATGGTTCGACAAGTGGTGATGAGATCAAGGATTATGAAAACAATTGCAAAGCAAGGAATGCAATCTTGAGTGGTTTTTCTAATTCGGAACTTGGAAAGGTGATAAGTTTGAAGTTTGCTAAAGATATCTAAACAAAGATGGAAAGTATATATGAAGGAGACGACAAAGTCAAACAAGCGAAGATGCAAAACTACAAAGCCAAATTAGAAACCCTAAGGATGTCTGAAGATGAAGATATTACTGCCTACACACTCAGAGTTGATGAAGTTGTCAATGCCATCAATGGTCTTGGTGGAAAGTTGGATGAAAGCGAAGTTGTGAAAACGGTATTAAGAATTTTGCCTAAAGCTTATAGTTCTAAAGTTTTTTGTATTGAGGAAGCTCATAATTTGGATAATTATTCTAGAGATTAGATGTTTGGTGCTTTAGCTTCTTTTGAAATGAGAGATTTTGGTCGAGATAATGCAAACAAAGAAATTGCTTTTAAAGTTTGCAAAGTGGAAAAGGATGATGGATCAGATCCAGATGATCTTGATGAGGTGGAAGCCAACTTAGTGAGGAGATTGAAAAAGGGTACTGGAAAATACAGAGGTAAGTTACCTTTCAAATGTTTCAATTGTGGAAAGATAGGTCATTATGCATCTAAATGTCCAATCAAAGTTACTAATGACAAACAAAAGGATAATAAGGGAAATTTTTTCAAAAAGAGTTATTATGTTGAAAAGGACAATGGTGTATCTGATGATGAAGAATTAGATTATCTGAATGAAGGAAGTGATGAATGCTTGTTCATGGCTTTAAATGTTGGAACTAATTCTACTAATCTTGAAAGATGTGTGAAGGAAAGTGCTCCATAAATCGGTCATAACATTGAAGGAACTATGTTGACTACCTTTCATGCTAGAGAAGAGAATAATTGCTGGATCATTGATAGTGGATGCTCAAATCATATGACAGGTGATAAGAGTAAGTTTTTTAAGATTGAAAAGTATGATGGTGGCCTTGTTTAATTTGGTGATGATACATCTGCTAAGATTTGTGGAAAAGGTTCAATTAGTTTTGATGGCAAGCATAATCTAGATGATGTTCTTCATGTCAAGGGTCTTCGACATAATATTCTAAGTGCAGGGAAAATGTGTAGCAAAGGATATAATCTTGTATTTCAAAATGGTGATTGTGAAATCATAAAAAGAAGCTCTGGTACTCTAGTTGCTACTGGAACAAGGACAAAAGGTAATGTCTATCAACTCAAAGGTAGTGATGCAAAGTGTTTTATGTCTCAAACTAATGAAAGTTGACTATGACATAGAAGAATGGGTCTCATCAATTTTGATAGCCTAGTAAAGATAAGTTCTGCTGATGCTGTGAAAGATTTATCAAAGATTACAAAGCCTGTTAACACAATCTACAAAGAATGTCAAGTTGGAAAGCAAACAAAGACAAGATTCAAGACAAAGGAATATTCTACCACAAGTCCCTTAGAGTTAGTGCTCACATATCTATGTGGACCTACCAGAATTAGAAGCTCATGTGGTGATAGGTATTTCATGTTATTAATTGATGATTATTCTAGAATGGCTTGGGTTACATTTCTTAAAGAAAAATTAGAAGATCTAGACATGTTTAAAGCATTTAAGGCTATGGTTGAGAATGAAATGAATCTAAAAATCAAATGTTTGAGATCAGATAGAGGTGGTGAGTTTACTTCAAATGAGTTTAACAATTTTTGTGAAGATCATGGAATTGTTGGCATATGGCTTTAGGAGATCGTTTTTAGTTGATAGTGTTGTCATTGATGGCAACTAGAGTTAGTAGTGTGGTCTGCAGTTTAGAAGCAGTTCCTATTAGCAAGGAAAGTAAAAGACAATACTCTACTGACAGAATGCATGAAGAACAAAGTATCTGGTTGGTAAGTTGATCTGGATACTTCACCGAATCATTATTTTGTTGTGTGGATCCCCAGGGATGCTTGTCAATCATGTATGCTATCTATTTGATAAGTTTTATGATATTACATTGATCCATGACGAGTTTGGAGATTCGGTAGAATGATTTATTGCTTATTTTCTCATTGTGGCCGACCTGTTGTGTATGGTGTATTCTAGATGTATGAGGAGTATGTGTTTAACTATTTCTTAATTTGGGAATTTTGGTTTGGATCTCTACTATAGTCTAGCCGACTTGTGTGGGTACGCATTAATTCTAATTGGTGATTGGAGCCGACTTGTGGAAGAGTATTATATTTTGTTGCAAGTCGACATATAGAAATAAAATTCTTGTTAGCGGATATATAAGTGAGATAGGTAATTCATTTTGGAGGTAATGTACAAAGTGGTGAGAAGGTGTGTGCGAAAAAAAAGGGTGCAGAACAACTGCATGAGGTATTATCAGAGGATCTATCGAGCGAATTTTGTTTGTGCAGCAGAAGGGTTTTTGCAAAAAGCAAAGCAGAGCAAAATAGAGAAGAAGTGCGAATTGGGTAGAAGGTCCAAAATTCATTTTCATGTGCTTCATTGGAACTGAATTTAGGCATTTGAAGATGTTATTTTCTCAGTTCATATTTTGAATAGCTTTAATCCAAAACTTCATTCGGATAGTGAGTCCTTTTCTGTATTTTGAGCAGTGAGCTCTAGGTAGTGTGCCTGAATGCAAGTGCATTCCCTTTTATCATACTTTTAGCAGAGTATACTTTGTGGATTAATCTCCACTGTGGTTTTTCCCCTAACAGGATTTCCATGTAAAAATCTTGGTGTTATGGTGATCACATTGTCTTGTTAATGTGTATGCATGTTTCATTTGTTTATTTCGGGTTGATAGTTTAAGATCTAATTTAAAATTCAAATATTGTGGAACACTAATTCACCCCCCCTCTCAGTGTTCCTGGTGTCCAACAGGAATACGAAGGCATTTATCTTCCCCTAGAACTCCTCAATAGAATGGAGTTGTGGAAAGGAAAAATAGAATAGTTAAGGAAGTAGCTAGGAAAATGATGAAGGAAGCTAATCTTCTGAATGTCTATTGGAGAGAAGCAATTCATACTATAGTTTACATTCTTAATAGAGGTCAAGAAAGAGCAAACAATTCAAAGACTCCCTTTGAGTTATGGTATGCTAAACCTCCTATTGTGAAATATTTTAGAGTTTTTGAAAGCAAGTGTTAGATTAGAAGAGATGAAGAAAACTTAGGAAAGTTTGATGCAAGATCTGATGAAGGAATCTTCCTTGGATACTCTACAAGAAGCAAGGCCTATCGATGTTACAATAAAGGTTAAAGAAGATTATTGAAAGTGCAAGTGTTAAACTGGATAAAGAATCACATCAAATTTTAGTGTTGATAAAAGGATATGAATCTAATAAGTCCCCTTGTAGTGAATAAGAAAGGGATGAAGATAAAGGAAAAGAGTTGATAGTTGAAGAGGAAGAAGCTCCAGAAAAGAATCCTAAGACTCCCAAGTATGTGCAGAAGAATCATTCAAAAGATCAGATCATTGGAGATAAGAGCAAAGGTGTGCTGACAAGGAGAAAAGCTACTATGATAGAGGAACAAGTAAATTTATGTTTACATTCTGATGTAGAACCAAAAATAGTGATTGAGGCATGCAAAGATGAGAATTGGATCAAAGCTATGAAGGAGTTAAAATAGATAAAGGTGAATATGACTTGGGAATTGGTCTCAAGACTGGAAAATAAGATTGTGATTGGTACTAAGTGGGTATTTTGAATCGAGTTGAATGAAGATAGAAAAGTTGTCAAGAACTAGGCTAGACTTGTGCGTAAGGGTTACTCATAGGTTGAAGGTATATATTTTGATGAAACTTTTGCTCTGGTTGTAAGAATGGAAGTTATCAGGACGTTTTTAGCTTTTTAGCACATAAAGATTTCAAAGTATATTAGATGGATGTGAAGTTTGCATTCTTGAATGGTGAATTGGAAGAAGAGGTATACATTGAACAATCAAAAGGTTTTTAGTTGTCAGAAGATACAAATATGGTTTGCAGATTGAAGAAAGCATTGTATGGATTGAAACAAGCTCCCAGAGCTTGGTATGCAAGGTTAGATAAGTACTTGTTGCAGCAAGAATTCAAAAAAGGTACTACAAATAGCAATCTATATTTCAAAATTGAAGGTGAACAAATCTTAGTTGTGGTGGTATATGTTGATTATATAATCTTCAGAGGAAATGAAGGTATGTGCAAAAGGTTTGCAAAGGAAATGAAAAAATAATTTGAGATGTCAATGTGTGAGGAGATGAATTTCTTCCTTGGTTTGCAAATCAGTCAATCAAAAAAGGTATATTCATATCACAATCTAAGTATGTTAAGGAAATGTTGAAGAAGTTTGGAATGGATGACTCTAAACTGGTATGTACTCTTATGGTTATTGGTTGCAAGTTGAGCAAGAATGATGAATCTCCTACGACAAATTAGAGCAAGTATAGATCAATGATTGGTGGACTATTATACCTTACTGCTACTAGACAAGATACCATGCATTCGGTTTGTCTTGTGGCTAGATTTCAAGAAGAACCCAGAGAATCTCATGTTGCATCAGTGAAGAGGATATTCAGTCAGGCATTTGAAGGGCACTCCAAATTATGGTTTGTTGTATCCTAAGGATATTGACTTCTCTTTGAGTGCCTATATAGATGTAGATTGGGATGGATGCACAAATGATAGGAAAAGTGCAAGTGGTGGTGCTTTCTTTCTTGGAAGTAGGTTGGTTTCATGGCTAAGTAAGAAGTAGGACTCAGTATCATTATCTACCGTAGAAGAATATATTGCATCAACATCATGTTGTACACAAGTGTTGTGGATGAAGCAAACATTAAAGGATATCAAAGTCATATGATGAACCTATTTATATCATGTGTGACAATACAAGTGCAATCAATATTTCAAAGAATCTTGTAATGCATTCAAGAACAAAACATATCTCAATCTGGTATCACTTTTGGGACAGAAAGTTGTAGAGAATGAGGTGAAGTTGGAGTATGTTCCTACTAAGGATTAGGTTGTTGACATTTTCACAAAGGCTCTTTCAAAAGATACTTTTGAGTATCTTCGGGAGAAGTTAGGGGTTATTTCCCCTCCTTTCAACTAAGGTGCATGAGTGTGTGCATCTGTCCAAGAAGCATTTCAAGATACATTCTTGGTTTTGGACTAATGTTGAAGGATACCTCTCAAGGGGAGTAGGTAGTAGTGGTTGCTAGTTGGTGTAGTCAGATGGAGCATATTGTGTGCCCCTAAGGGGGAGTGTGCAAGAAAGTGAGTGTAGAAGAAAGAAAAAAAGTTGTTTGACAATGTTGTCCTTTGAAGCTTTGTCAAAGGAAGGGAGAGCAAAAGAGCTCAATGCAGGAAAAAGAGTTGGATGAGTCTATGACCCTTTTCCATTGATGTCAAAGGGGGAGAGAGAATTTGAAAACTATAGAGTTAAAGTGGTTGAAAAACCATAGGGGGAGAAAGAAAAATATGTTGAAAAACTTATATATGGGGGAGAGTATTATTTGAAAAGTAGAGGAGGAGAGTGATACAGAATGTAGGAATTGCAGGAGAATTATGTGAAGAGAGAGGATGAAGATTAGTCCCAATCAGGGGGAGTACTACTTATTGCAGTATTGTTGTTGGTTGTTTTTGTTGTTGATGGATTTTTAGAAAGCGGGTGTTGCCATCAATGACAAAGAGGGAGATTGTTTGAAGTTTGAAGATGTTGGAAGCTTGAGTTTTTTATAAGTTGTTTGGGTGTTGTCATTGATGTCAAACCCTCATATAAAGAAATTATTGGAATGCTATTGGTATTGATGTGTTTGGAATTGTTGGTATTGATGTCAACACATGTTGGTGGTGTCATTGATGTCCTACTTCAGTATTGTTGCAGAGGTTGTTGGCTTGACTTATGTTTGGGGAGATTGTTGTAGTTGGAAAGTGTTGCATGTTGCAGATGTTGTAGATGTGTTGCAAAGATGTTAGTAATGTTACTGATGAAGTTGGTTCACTTGGTTTTCAAGTGCTTTTGAGAAAATTTGAATAAAAGAGAGTTCAATGTGATAGAGTGGTGTTCAATATTTTTCTTTGCATTTCTTCATGATTAAAGATATGCTCATGTGATTTGGACGTGATGATCAGATGTGGCCAGAAGTGTCATATCCATAGTTTTAGGTTTTGGATTGTACTACAAGGGAAGATGTGTTTGACAGTATGTCTGTATGGTGAACCAGGGTGTCTGGGAGAAATGAGATTGCTTCGATAATTTCTCCACAATGAAGGTTCTGGTGTTGTGGATCTAAGAATGTGATTGTATCATTTGTATCTACCTTTTCTTGCAGTTTCAAGTGTTGTTCTGAAATGTTGTCTATTGTGTTGGATGCCTATACCAGTATGTTTGGTTGCACAAATTGAAGGTGTTCTTGAGTTTTAAGTGGTTGCAGTAGGTGTGGCGAATATTCTGATGATGTGGAATATTCTAAGATGTTGTGGAATGTTGTTGTGTGGTCCACAAGATGTTTTTGGACCTAACGAGGTGTGTTTGGAGTCACTTGTTAGTGTTAGTACAGGTTTGGTGGACCTGGTGTGCTACCGCTAATTAAAAAGGGTAATTGTTGTTTGAGGAAGTTTTGAGAAGTGTCTTAATGTAGATTTGGGTCCCATATAAGTAGTGGCATGGTTTTCCTTCACTTATTTCTTTGATGGAAGTGTTTGGTGCAGACCTATTTGATGTTGCACAGTTGAGATGTATACATTTCCTTTAGGCCAACCTAATTGAGATTATTTTAGGTCATGGAGGGTATAAATGCAAGGAGAATTGTTGTGTGGATTAAGAGCAGAGTCTGTGATGCAAAAGATGTGAATGTGATCAAGTATGATGATCTAAGTGCGAGCTTAATGCCTATGACTTTTAGATCTAGTGAGCACAAGGTGTCTACATTTTAGTTTGTTTGATGAGTTGTTTGTGCTTCAATGGAACTGTACCTTCAGCATATAAGAGATGCATTGTTAGCAGTTCAAATTGGTAGTGAGCCACTCCTTCTATTCTTCTTTCTTTTGGACTTTGAGTCCTTTGGAAATGAGCCACTAGTAGTGAGCCTCTCTTTATATTTCTAGGCAGCGAGCCTTATTGTATTTGGTGTTGTAATTCATATATTAGTGAGCTAATCCTCATTGTGGTTTTTCCCTTCTTGAGTTTTCCAAATAAATCTGGTGTTATTACATGTTTGCATTATTGTTTCATATGTTTACATTCTACTAATGAATGATAAGGGTTTAATGGTTCTCAAGGGTTTAAGGGCTAATGCAGATCTGAATGTTAATGAGGAATTTTGATGTTTTAAAGTATATAATTGATTCACCCACCTCTCAGTTGTCATGTGCATCTAACATATATGATGTAAAGGATCTCTCTAGAACTGTGGTAAAGAAATGTAGTCACAAATAATATTTGGGAAGGCATGATGCCCCCAATATAACATTATGGCAATTAAGGCTCATAAAATTGGTATATTGTAAACCATGAGGATCATACACATGATGTCTAAATATTTTGAATTTCATAAGGAATATATCCAACTTACCATGTAGATGTAGGTGTTGGACTCAGGGAACACTGAGTGGGGGGGGGGGGCGGGGTGAATTAGTGTTCAACAATATTCAAACTTTTGATTTTGATCATAACCATTTGCAACACATAAACAAAAATAAAGATGCAAGCACATGAACAAGATAATCAAAGCACCATAACACCAATATTTTACGTGGAAACCCTGTTAGGGGAAAAACCATGATGGAGATTAATCCACAATTTATACTTTGTTAAAAGTATGAATAAAAGGGAATGCACTTGCATTCAGGCACATTGCCTAGAGCTCACTGCTCAAAATAAAGAAGGCTCATTGCCTTACAAGAAGTTTGTGATTACAACAAAAATTGAACTAAGAAGATAGCATCTAAAAATTCCTGGATTTAGTTCCAATGAAGCACATAAAATAGATTCTGGACCTTCTGTCCAATTCACACTTCTGCTCTGCTTTGCTTACACAAAAACCCTTTTGCTGTACAAGCAAAAATTTACTCAACAGATCTTCTGACGTACGCTCATACAACTGCTCTGCACTTTTTCGCACACACACACCTTCTCACTGCTCCAATCACACATCAAAATGAATTACCGATTTCATATATATACTTGCAAACAAAGATTTCATCGCTTCAAGTCGGCTTTAACAAAACATGAAATATTCTTCATCAGTCGGCTCAAATCATGAGCAATCTTTAATGCACACCCACATAAGTCAACTAAGACATAGCTGGGACCCAAAACAATATTCTCAAACTTAGAAACAATTAAACAACTACTCCTCATACATATGCGACATGATACATTTATTGAGTTGGCTACAATGAGCAAATAAACAGAAAATCACTCTCTCAAATCTCCTAACTTGTACACCGATTGTTGCAACACCACAAAACTTACCAATAAGGTAACATACATGCTTAACAAAATAAGGTAACATACATGCTTAACAAACTTTCCTGGGGATCCATAACACAAAATGATGATCTGGTGAAGCATACAAATCGACTATTTGATTGGATACCTTGTTCTTCATGCTTTATGCTGGTAACTCATTGTCTTCTACATTTCTTGCCAGTATAAGTAGATCCTAATCTGCGGACCAAGATAATGACTTCAGTTGCCATCAATGACAACACTAGAAGCTATAAACAATCTCCCCAAGCCATTTTCCAACAGTAGGTATAAGGATGCATAATAAAATAGGAAGTGAATACGAAAAAAATAGTAAACCAAAGTGGAAAGGCATGAACCATATATCATGGGTAAATAAGAATAAAAATAAAAAAGAGCATAATGATTTACAAGGTGAAATAGAAAGATAGTAGGAAAATGAGCAAGCAAAGTGCAAGACATAGAAAAAGGAAAAAGTAAAGCAAAGGATCCAAGAATGTAGAAATGAATAAGATGCAAGCAAGCATAGGAGCAAGTATGTCAAAATAAAAATGAAGGGAAAATGACACCCAAGTGGGTGAAGGAGAAACATGATATAGAAGGTGAAATGAACATATCAAGGATAACAAACTAGGTACCCAAGATACGGGCTGCTGGGTCGCTGGGCGGGGTCGCGGGGATACCCCTGTCGTTAACAAAAAAAAAAAGGATAACAAACTAGGTATAGTTTAAGAGGCCAAATCAATAAGGATAAATTCAAAATAAAAATAATAAATATAGGTATATAAGGTGCTTTTGTATCATGCAACAAACCTATGAGGATCATCATCACCATCCTCATCCCAAAATATATTTTTAAGTGTATTTAAAATATTCCCTTTTTACACTCACTTGAGCTTACTTAGTATGTTTTTATCTAGTTGTAAAATTTATTTAAGTAATTAGTTTATTAGCGATTTACTTTATTTGCTCTAGATTTGGATAAGCTTTCCTTCTTAGATAATATTTTCTGCTTTTTATAAATATTGAGTGCAAATTTATTATTTTTTGGTAGAAAAATAGTATGCTTTCCTCTTGCATCCTCAGATGATCTGGAGAATAAAAAAATCGTGAAAAAAATACTAGATTTTAGTGGTTTAACATTTTCTTTTTCAGTTGCATGTGTGTTGCATAAATGTTTTGTAGCCTCTTGGATTGAATTTGGACTCACCATCGCATTTAGAGTACTTGATAAAGTCAAATAAGCCTCTCGTTTCACCAAATCAACATCTTTTTTAGTTGCATGTGACTTGCATGTGACTTGCATGTACTTGCATGTAACTTTCATGTACTTGCACGTTGCTTGCATGTCATTGCATGTGAAGGAGATTTTGCTTTTTATGCATTTTAAAGAAGTCTAGTTCTTTGAAGACATGAAAAAAGCTAGATATTCCTCTTTTCTAATTGTCGAGCCATAACTTGTGCCCATGAGCTCTGTTTTATGAGTTCCAATAAGCATTGGAAAGGGATAAATTTGGTTCCAATAAGCATTGGAAAGGGATACATTTGGTGTCTTGAACTATACTCTGACAATAATCATTGCATTATAAACACACTACTTATAAAGTGCTAATCTTTTGAAGGCAATTTTTTGTGAAGTCAACTATGGAGGAAGATGTGAACATTAATCCTTGCATGCAATCCTTCCTTTTTGCATATTTTGTGTTTGCATTTTCTCATTGATTTTTGCATGCTATCTTTCTTTTTCCCATTTTAACGATTCTTTTAAAAATTGTTAGTGCAAGTCAAGCACTACATGATAAAGTTCCAAAATCAAGGGAAATTATAGGAGATTATAATCAATGAACTTCAATAAAGTTCCATTATAGGGGAATAATAATTAGTTGTTTTTATATTAGGATGCATTGTGATCCCATTTCCATCTTGATGAAAAATCACGAGTTGTATCTGGATTCTCTAGTTTCTTTTGGTCACATCTTGCTCATGACTTGACATATTTTGGTTCACATCATTTCACATCTAAAACTAAGAGCCTGTGGTTAATGATCCTAAATCTTGCATCTAATTTGCATTAGGTCACATCTCAGTTTAAGGACCATTCATTATGGTTGGTCGCTAAGGGGTTTTGATAGGTGGGGGGAATTGATTATGGTGAAATATTCTCTCATGTTGTGAAGCTGACATCTATTTGGTTCCTGTTATCACTTGCAACAATGTATGATTTAGAAGTGGAACAGATGGATGTGAAGATAACATTCCTTCATGGTGACTTGGAGGAAGAGATTTACATGTCACAACCTTGAGAGCATTTTGTTGAAAAAGGTAAAGAAATTTTGGTTTACAAATTGAAGTCTCTTTATGGTTTGAAATAGTCTCCTAGAATGTGGTACCAAAGGTTGTCATTGAGATTTTAGATATCTAAATTTGACCATTGTGTGTATTATGAATTTAATAATGGTTGCATTATAATTATTGTTTTATACGTAGATGATATGTTATTTATTGGGAACAGTAAAAGTATGATTTTAGATTTGAAGTTTCAATTGTCAGCAAAGTTTGAGATGAAAGACCTAGGTGTAGCTAGGTACATTCTAGGAATGGAGATAACAAGAGATAGATCTAACAAACAAATTTGGTTAATTCAGAGCAAGTATGTGAACTCAGTGTTGGAGATATTCAACATGGAAGATTGTAGAAAGTTAGTTGTTCTTATGATGCATGGGACGAAGCTTTCTATGAATGATTGTCCAAAATATCCTACTGAGATGGAGGACATGACCAGAGTACCATATGTGAGTAATGTTGGTAGTTTGATGTATGCTATGGTGTGTACGAGACCAAACATTTCCCAAGTAGTGGGAGTCCTTAGTCATTTTATGGAAAATCCTAGATGGATACTCTAGATTAGGGAAAAATCAAGGTTAAGGTTATAAATCATCAAAACTAAAACCATAAAGCCCTAAACCAACAATGAAGCATAATCCAACATAGAAACATAAAACATAAAGCAATATTATGTATGCCATGGTTGATTCACCTCCATTGTCCTCTATTTTTCTTAATATGCTTGATTGCCCTTAGATTTGAGTATGCAATAATGACCTAATGACAATGATAGCAAAATATTGAAGAGTGTACTTGTCTCCTTGAACAACATGTACTTAAGCATGAACTAGGTTGCATAAGATGTATATTGAAATGACAATGATAGGTCTCTTTTATAGAAAACCAAATTAGAATGAAGGGTTAGGATTAAAAGCTAATAAGACATGACAATCGATGGCCAAAATTGAAAGATGAAGTATGAAATAGGGTTAGGGCTAAATTAGGGCAAAGATAAGACTAGGTTAAGGATGGACAATTGAGATTAAATTATAAAATAATTCAATCAAGGGTGGAAATTAAATGAGAAAGGTAAAGATAAGAAAGACACAGATAAAGAGGTCAGCACAAAAAAAGAGGTTGTTGGAGAAATTAAATAATTATAAAATTATTTAATTTAGGAGGGAAAGTGAATAATTAAATAACTAAAGCAATTATTTAATTATAGAAGAAAGGGAAAGTTGACTTTTAAATTAAATAATAATTTAATTTAAAAAGTGGGAGAAAATGACAAATTAGTAAATAATTAAATAAATAAAATTTATTTAATTATAGAAGAAGAGGATAATGAATAATTAAATAACTAAAGTAATTATTTAATTGAAGTAAATTATAGTAAAAAAAATGACAATAATTAAATAAATAAATAATTATTTAATTATAGAAAGAAAGAGGACATTAGTGATGTAATTAAATAAACAATTTATTTAATTAATCAAAAGGAGGAAATAAAAGGAAAGAAATGAATTAATTAAATAATTAAGAATATTTAATTAATTGAAGAAATATGACTTTAGGAAATAATCAAATAATTAAAAATTATTTAATTATTAGGGAAGAAAGGGGATTGACAAGGGAAAATGGTGTTTGCAGGCTTAGGACAATTTTTAGTGTCTATAGATATATTGGGATGCAGTTAAGAGAGTATTCAAATATTTATGGGGCACTTCCAAGTATGCCTTATGTTTTCATGATCATCCTATTGGACCTCAACATTCTGTGAGTATTGATGGATTGTGGATTCAGATTGGGTAGGTGACATTGGTAGAAGAAAGTCAACCAATGGTTACGTGTTTATGATGTTTGGTGGTGCAATCAGTTGGATGAGTAAGTGACATGCTATAGTCGCTTTGTCCATGATAGAAACAGAGAACATGCCACCCACTCATGCTTGTAAGGATGCCATTTGGATTAATATATTGTGTTTCAATATTGGTTTGGATGCAAGATAGATTACTATTTGTTGTAATAGTAAGAGATTCATTTGCTTAGTAAATAATCCTACCTTCCATGCCAGAACAAAGCACATTGATTTCAGTATTATTTTGTTCGTGATATGGTAGAAGATGGAAATGTGAACTTGGAAAAGGCTAACACTCTTTCGAATTTTGTAGATGCACTGTCAAAACTAGTGAGCACTGAGAAGTTCAGATAGTGTTTCGATTCCATGGGCCTTGGGGCCCCGAGTAGATGATTTTGTATGACTCTTGGCAGGTCTTCAACAAGTGGAAGAATGTTGGGATTACGGTGTCTCAACCTTAGAGTCCTAACATGTTTAACTTAATGTATTATTGTATTTATTTGTATTATTTAATTTCCTATATTGTCATGTCATAAATTAGGACCCACCGGTTGGGTGGCATCCCCATTGGAGGTGACTAGATGACATAGAATTATCCCAAGAGGAGATAGGAATCCCACTTTCAAATCTTTGACTTCTGATCGATTCTATGACGTGTCATAAGGTATCTTTGTGCATGGAGAAATTTGGTGCCCAAGTTGGGTTATGACAGGTTGCAAGAGAATCAAATATTTTGGTCAGTTATGATGGATTCTATGATGGATCTTATGGTAGATTTTATGCTAGATTTATGAAAGATTTTATGACAGTTGTAAGGAATTTGTCATAGGCTATTATTAGCTTACTTTGGGTGCCCAAGCTTGAGGAGAGAATATTGCATGTTATGACAATTGTAAGAGGTGTATAGGAATATTGTACAAGTGTCCAAATGCATGTTTATGACATGGGAGATTGTGCCATGTGGATTTGGATGTCCATCCTCTTCTAGATGCTTCCTCTAGCTTGTATTTCTCTATATATTGTATGCCTTGCATCTAGTAGAATGCATAGTTTGTTTGCAGGTAACAAAGTGCTACTAGATTGACTCCTGAACAAGTGTTTGTTTCAAAGCACTTGTTGAAGAATATTTGTACTTGGGACTACATTGTAATCCTTATTTCATATAATATAGTAGTACTATGCTTTTGGAGAGTGGGGTTTTTTACTTGAAAGGGTTTTCCCCACATATATCTTGTGTCATTATTTTATGTGTTCATGTTGTTCTACCTTGTTTCTCTCTATGTGTTTCTATTACTATAACTGTATAAAGTCTTAGGAAATTTTTGTGTAACTCTCCCCTACTTAGATTAGTGTAGGAAGTTGCTTCTGCTCACTCGACTTCTTTTCATGATGTAGCACTGAAATCTATTTCTCCAGTATAGAAAATAGGTAATTTGGATATGCCCTTTGTATTAGGTTTAACATGGTGTTGTAGCTATTTCAAGGTCAATTTTACAGTTTTTGGATACTTCCATAGTTGATATATCTTGTGGACCACATGCTTGGTGTGGCAACTTTTGTACCTTTGTTCTTCAATTCAATCTATTCTTTGCTCCTTGCTAATCATTAATGGTTGATTGTATTTAGAAATACCTTAGGGAGGCTACAAGATTGCTAGGGTCAAGTTCTCCTAGGTCAAACCCCTATAAAGGATAAATTTACACTCTAGTAGAAATGATTAGAAAACAAAGATAATTTTATAGATGTCCTAGGATATAAATTATAGTATCGTAAATTGTCACCCTTGACAATTTTACACTATGTTTTTTTCTCCCCCTTAAGTAATTGGACCTAATTGAACACCTAATTTCCTAAATTATGCATTTTGTGGCCCATTTTAACAATTACTAACAAATTACAAGTGAAAAACAAATGCATTTATTTAATAATTTACCCTCGATACTTTAATTTCCAAAAAATAAGACTGGGACATAGTCACCCAAGGCAACTTAGTCCCCCTATTTTGGATCCAAATTCAAATATGTCGATATTGACATTTTATTATTTGAAATTCAAATGTCCAAAGTCAGCTATCAAGATTTATTTTTTGGGAAATTAGAATAATTTCATATAAATACCTAGTTATTGCATCATTTGAAATCTATCTATCAACAAGTGAACATTAAGAGCAAGAATTATTGTCAAGAGCATTCAAGAGCATAATTTCAGTGATTTATTACAACAATTCAAGATCCAAGCATCATGTCAAATCATATGTGAGTTTATGCATGTTTATGTTATCATATTGTTTGTGAAGGCTAACCCTTTGTAGGTCTCCAAGCAATCCAAGCAAGCAAGATCTAAGCCTTGAGGATATTTGTATGAATTCAATCCTTTTAGGAAGTCATTGAAGGGTGGTGAATTGCAAAACTTTATTGAGTCATCATTCCTTTCTATAATTTAGCCCTATCCCTCAAAAAGATAGGTTTTATATCATTGACATTGCCATTGTGGAAGTGGAAACACTAACATGAGGTTTGACTAAGGAAAGCCCCTAAATGGCCCAACCTCTCTTCTCTCTTTGAATGTGTAGGTTTCAAATTTGAATAAGATTAGGAGATGTTTGAAGATCAAATATTCATTATTGCAATCAAACCGTACACCTTGACAATGAACACAAACTTAGTTACAAAATTACTTGGGACAGTGATCCGACAGTGTGACAAGCAGAAAACAAAAGCTCTAACTCGGCTCCCGAGGACTACGAAAATAGATATGAGATCCCTATACAAGGACATAGTCACCTTGGGAAACTTAGTCCTACATTGTTAGCCTCAGATTCATACCACAGGTGCACAGTGTCATGCTCAATTTATTTCTATTTTTTGAATTTGTTTGTGAATTTCTATGTTTGTTGTATTCGCATTAGAATAGTAATTTGCATTATTAGCCTAGTCATTGCATTGTATTTCATCCCTAAATTCATCTTAGATTTGGTCATAAACTGGTTGACTCACCTTCCAAGTTGTAAGTCAATCATATATCTTTTCCAAGTCCATCAAACCCCCACAATCATCCATCATCCCTTGTCTTTATCTAATGAAAACCAAGGAAAAGGCATAAAACCCTAAAGAGTATAAATCTCCCTAAAGGTTTCCCTTTTCCACCATTTCATAAATTATGGTGCAAAACATTATTTTTAGTGCTTCAATTGAAGTGTTCCTATCTTTAATGGTTCTTTAATGTGAAATATTATTCTATGATGTTAAGATAATGAATTAATGTGCAAGCAAACACTTTTAAATGCTACTATATAGCATAATCATATAAAACCTGTACCAAATTGGCTTAAATGGTAGGAATTAAATGGATGGGAGTCAACAAATTTTCAATTTGATTTTTTTATTCTCAAGGATTAGTTCCATAAGAATGAGATTGATCCCACACCATGGGATTAACCCAAGATAGGAGAATAATAATATTTGCATAAGAAATGAATGTCAAGTCATGGAAGATGGAATGAATATAATATATATTGAAAAATATTTAGAAACATATGAGATAAGGTCAAATTGAGTATATGTGTAAATAGGAATAAGTGAATGATTACGAAATGGCCTGATCTCACAAGATTACACCATTTATTGATATGTACTCAGATTAATACATTCTCTTAAAAAGGGCATAAAATTAAATGGAGATTGACATGTGTAAGTAAATTTCACTATTATAAAACTTCAATTTGTGTATTTTTTGTAAGAGCTAGCATTTGACTTGTACTTCAATTAAATTTGAGTCCCTATTCTCTAGTGATCTAAACCCAATCCTTAATCTCCCTATTCCCAGTAACAAGCCATGATTTCTATGGAAGCCTTAGCTCTCCTTTTTAAATTCATATTTAATTATGGGTGTGAGCCATTTTGATTCTAATTAGTTGATATCCACTAATTCAAGCACGCAATATTCAAATTTGAATGCTAGTGTGTTGTATACAAGAAAAACGCTTCAAGTTAGTTAAATCCCTTGTCCATCATTTTGATCATCACGTTATCATCACAAAAGAATTTAGAGCGCTAATTAAATCATCATTTACATATATAAGGATAGATATACATGCATTTATATTATGATTTACATCTCTTTGATCTTGTTCAAACATTGTTAATTAGTACACAAGGCTTGACTACAATCAAGACAAGTCATAAATTTTCCCCATTTAATAACCAATCCCATAATTGTCTTAAGTGCCACTCAAGCTAGGGAATTTAAAGTGCATAAAGACACAGTCTAAATCTACCATTGCAAGTCTAAAGACCCATATAGAGATTTAAGACCACCAATATTTAGATCTAGTTTGTCCATACAATTTTGACCCTTGATGAGTATGATAGAGCCTAACAATTATAAATATGATAATAAAAATTTAAGTAATCACAAAACATGCACTAAAACAAAACACATCTTAATACAAAAGTAAGCATCTTTTCATTTGAAGATGTAATTGTTATACATCATGATATATGTAGATGGTTGTCCTAATGTGCACATAAATAAGTATTGAGTGGTCCCAACAAATGTGAATGTTATCTAGATCATGCCTTTTATATTATCAATTTTACTGGTGTCTTTTCTATATGGAGGAGGCATACAACCGTTATCATCGGTTGAATATATACTAAGCAATATATTTATTTATTTATAAAAGCAAGCCTAGGGAATCTTAGATTTTAAATTTATTCATTTTTTAATGCAAGGAAGATATTCGATCACTCTCCTTGGTGGGATTTTTACTATGCTCTCCAACTACCCAAGGCGATTTCACATGGCAAAGAATCTTAAGTTTGGAATCTATTCCTCGTTTGAGAGCTAATATTTTCTAATAGTTAAATTTCTTCAATTCATGCTTTTTATTAATATAATTCAAGTTTATATATATATATATATATATGGGTTTAAGTGGTAGTATTGTTGAAATTTAATTATCTTTTACATAGGGATTCAAGAGTGGGAGCTTTCAATTTTTTTGAGGTTGTTTATATATTGTTTTTCAGGCATAAGACAAATTCATCGCCAACAATTTACCATCATGACAAATTCACCTCAAAGAAAATTCACCACTAGCAATTCACCACCACGGAAAATTAATCGCAGACTTTTAATGCGATGAATTTTTTGCAGCAGTTCCTAGAGCATGTTTTTCATATTTATGATTTTATATTTATTATATTGTGGTGTAATATAATAGTTTTGTATATTTGATGTATTTATAAATATAGATATAGATTAAAGTTAAGAATAAATGTGTTATATATTATTGTATTGTTAATAGTTGAATTAATATTAAATGTGTTTTTTATTTTATTAAGTTATTTCAATAGACTTTCTTTGGGTAAAATCTCTTCTTTTATTGTGGGCATGCCATTATTTATTTGTGTCACATAATTTAAGATTTGTTAACATACTTTTATTTACATAAGTTTATTAGTATCATTTATTTGCATTTAAAATTTAGTTAACGTTACTTCTCTTTATATAAGTTTATTGGTATTGTTTATTTTCATTTGATATAAGTGTTATAGTTGAACTAGTTCGTTTTTATAACTATGACATATTGATTTGCGGTAAACATTTTCTTAAGTGGTAGTTTTATATAGGTGTACTGTAGGAGCATCTAGGGTGTAAGAATTATTTTGCATCAAATAAAAATTATTATTATTAACATTTATTTTATTTTGATGATTTCCAAATAAATTCATAGTATCATACTCTTACTATAGAAGTCAATTCATACCATAGAGGCATGTCTTGTTCTAGTCACCATTTTAGTACATTAGATTTTCAAATACTAATCTTACTATGTGATGCCAAATATTGATTCTAAAGAGTCCAAATTGATATTAGAGTAGCAACATGTTATATGCTAGTGTACCACATCATTTTCATTTGTTTTATTATTTGTTAATTTGATGTAATTTTTCCACCTAGAACTAATCTATTTATGGATTACAAATGTGTATTAGGATCAAAATTATCATTCATCCCCATCTTGACTATTAGGCATTGTATCTACCTTATGCTCTACTTTTTCTAGTTTTTGATAAATGTATCTAGGGTAGAGGTGGGGATAGTGGTAGTGGTAACATGGGATAAAAAGGTATCAAGATATAAGTACGTCAATAGGATAAAGAATGTTAAGGCATAAGCATGGCCATGGTGGGAGGAATGAAGTGGTATGTGGGAGGAACGAAGTGGTATATTGGAATCAGGAATGGAGAAGTAATAGAATGTGGAACATTAATAGTGGAGGTAAGGATAGCATTGGAGGGTTTAGAGGAAGTCACAACCCTAATAGTGGGATTAAAAGTGATAAGAGGCATTATTACAAACATGGGTACTCATGGGATTAGTGGGGATAGCATGAAAAGTCAATGAAATGGTAATGGGATGAGGATAAGAAGGAATGGATGCATTGAGTGTGAGATGAGAATTAAAAATAAAAATAATAAACAACTTGGTAGTGAGAAGGATAAAAAAAGAGTACATACCAAATTGAGGAACAAAACAAGGATAAATTTTAAAAGTGGAAGATGAACTATTCAAAGAGCTAGAAGGGTTAATCTTAGCAAGTAACAAATGGGGGATGCCAATCATGGAGGTAGATATAGCACTAGAGGGGATGGAGGAAGCCACAACACCAGTAGTGGGAGTAGAAGTGGTGGAGGGACTACTGTAAATTTTGGCAGTCATGGGATTAGTGGAGATAGCATGGAAAGTAGGTGAAATGGTAGTGGTATTAGAGTAAGAAGGAATGGGTGCATAGGGTGTGAGATGAGAGCTATGCATAACAACAATATGCAACATGGTAGTGGGAGGAGCAGAGGGAGGAGGCATACCAAATTGATGAACCAAACCAAGAGGAAGTTGAAAAATGGAAGATACACCATTCAAAGTGCTAGAAGGGTTAACCTTAGCCTAAATGTCTGGAAGCACTTTTAATACAAATGACTTATTAGTAAACAGACCCTAAATAGTCTCAACCAAATGTGCAAGAATATTAACATCAAATGAATTAGAAATTTTATTCAAAAAATCTAGTTAATTAAAATGTGTATGTGGTCAAAGTTATCAACCTTAGGGTGAATAGTAGTAGTAACAACACCTCATTTGAGGATTTAAATGAGGGATTCTTCTTAAGGGAAAGTGAGAATACAATTGATTTACTGGGATGCAAATAAATCTCAAAGCCCCAAAGAATAAATGATATGATATGGTTGTATGATTTGATATAAAATTAGATAAATGAGCAAGTGATAATATCTATAACCAAGTTAGTAAATAAAACCTTAGAGGCCAAAATAATGATGGGTAGGGTGGGATGAAAATAAGGTCACACAATGAAAATGAAATCCTAAAGAGAGATATGACAATGAAGCATAAACAAGGGGTAATTCAAAAACTCATTGAATAGGATATAAAGTAAATGCAATTAGAGAGTCAACTCTAAAAATTTTAATAAAGGAAGGATTAACCCTAGGTCATGCATGAATGTTGGGTTTGCCAATTCATGTATGGGAGTAAAGTACCCCTACATAAATAATCTAATCCCATTAAATAAATAATGCAATTAAATAAACAATCAAACTATGTATAGGAGCTAGGACTAGAATAATAAATGTAGAAATACATTAAAAAAATATAAATAAAGTAGATGTGTTACTTAGCTAGATTATACATGGGGAATGAATTATTGAAGTGCTAGGAATCAATTCATCAATATGTTAAAGAATAGCACCTTATCTAAATGAACACCTCTGAATTTATAAAATAATTTTCTTTTGTTTTAGTTTAGATCTACACCTATGTAACTAATCTTTGTGCCTACAAAATTGATCTAGCACACAAAACTAAACTTAGACTCATATATTTATACTAGCTAAGAATTTATGATTATTGTAGATGCACCTCATCTCATTGTACTTGTATCTATAGAGAGGTGGTGATTATTGGGAACTTGCTAGGCAAGATTTCTTCTCCTTTGTTCAAGCCTCTAAGATTATCAATTTAATGGCCTTGGGATAATGTTTGAAGATAACATGCAAGAGTGGCATATGTCTAGGTAGATGATGCAATCTAATAATGCAACTAATATATTATATGATGTGTTGGATTTGGTCGCTTCTAGCATTTCTTGCATTATTCCCCTATAAATTTAAATGGATATGGAATGCCCTTAAATATAACATAACCCATAAATCTACACAAATGTGTAATAAGTTTACTCACAACGACAACTAAAAAGTGGTAACAATCCAATTTAAAATTTTAGATTTAAAATTAAAAGTTTAGATTATACCTAAATCGATGACCCATATTCTAGACCTTTAAATCCAAACTAAGACAAATAAAACATTTAAAAATCGAAACTAATACTTAAACATTAATAAGATAAATTTGTGAGCAAAATTTAATGGAAAAAATGGTAGCTATAAACTTATTATTAAAAATACAATGATCCAAAGCATAAGGCATCACCAGTACAAATATTAAAAAAATAAAAGAAAGAATCATACCCACTACAATAGAAATTGGTGAGCCCATGTTAGGGGCAAATAGCATATAATAGATTCCAACTACCATGTTCCACTTTAGAATCTCATCCGTTATGATAACTGAACATGTATTTGATAATAGAAAGCATATATTTCAACCCATTGGGATCCACACGTTGCCCTATTTTAAGCAATCATTTTACTAATTATAAGCTGAATGGTGGACTTGTATCATCTTCTCCATGTGACCCTCACCTAAAAATCTTGATTTCAAATTATGTTGTGGTGGGTATCAGCGAGATTTATGGTTATCCATTTCTACTCATCAAAACTAGACTTAAATGTATGGATTAGGTGGCCCATCTAATCTATAGTTTTAATTTACTAATTATAACAAAACTTAGAAGATGTGTTGGCATGTTAGCTTTTGAAGTTCTAAGTTAAGGTATTAGAATTTTGACATGATAAATGGTTAGTTGCAATGATGAAATTTAGTAATTATGGGTTTTTTTTTGTAGTTCATGAATTTAGTTATAAAGTGTTTTTAGATTTGATTGTGTATTTTTACATCAATAATCTACTTTTAAGTTTAATCTTCAATTTCACGAGAAACTTAGCTTTGAAAACAATTGTCCTCTCATGAAGAGAAACAATAGTAGACATGATGAAATTTGTATATTCATGTCAATTTCTATTTAATTTTATGTTTGTTTTGATGGAATGATTCAATATAATTGTCTATGTATAAATGGCATATTTTTTTGTGTAAAATTGGATTCTTTTCTTGGCAATATTCATTTACACTTGTTCTTATACAAATTATTCATATTTCATCTCTATCCACACTTATTATATGCACCCACAATTTATCATACCTATGCATGCACTTACACCGATACATCCATTACCCACCCAATATTTACACATTTTTATCCCAAGTCAATCCTTTGATGTGTGGGATCAATCTTGCACCACATGAAATTAACCCTCAAATTTCAAATATTTCAATTCAAAATTTAACATCACACCCATTTCATTCAATTTGGTGTATTAGTTATTGCAACAATTTTTTATCTTTAGGTTGAAAAAATCTAAGTGAAGATAACTTTATTTCATGGTGATTTGGAGGAAGAAATTTATATACCACAACCAAAGCACTATATTGGAAAAGATAAAGAAATTTTGATTTGTAAATTGAAGAAATCATTGAATAGTGTCAAAAATGTCTTAGGATATGGCATAAAAAATTTGATATATTTATGTTGGGATTAGGATTTTTGAGGTTCAAATTAGATCATTATATCTATTATAGGATGAATAGTGATTGTTTCCTTATTATTGCATTATATGTTGATGATGTGTTGTTTCTTGATAATGGGAAGAATATGATTAATTAATTGAAGACTCAACTTTCAACATATTTTGAGATGGACTTAGGGGTAGCTAGGTTAATCCCGGGGATGGAGATAAAAAAAACTATAGAGCTTTGTGTGTTTCTTTTTTTATGGGAGTCAACAAAAATTCAATTTGAATTTTTTATTTTCATGGATTAAATGGTAGGAATTAAATGGATGGGAGTCAACAAATTTTCAATTTGAATTTTTTATTTTCATGGATTAGTTCCATAAGAATGAGATTGATCCCACACCATGGGATTAACCCAAGATAGGAGAACAATAATATTTGCATAAGAAATGAATGTCAAGTCATGGAAGATGGAATAAATATTAAATATATTGAAAAATATTTAGAAACATATGAGATAAGGTCAAATTGAGTATATGTGTAAATAGGAATAAGTGAAGGATTAGGAAATGGTCTAATCTCACAAGATTGCACCATTTATTGATATGTACTCAGATTAATGCATTCTCTTAGAAAGGGCATAAAATTAAATGGAGATTGACATGGGTATGTAAATTTCACTATTATAAAACTTCAATTTGTGTATTTTTTGCAAGAGCTAGCATTTGACTTGTACTTCAATTAAATTTGAGTCCCTATTCTCTAGTGGTCTAAACCAAATCCTTAATCTCCCTATTCCCAGTAACAAGCCATGATTTCTATGGAAGCCTTAGCTCCCCTTTTTAAATTCATATTTAATTATGGGCGTGAGCCATTTTGATTCTAACTAGTTGATATCCACTAATTCAAGCACACAATATTCAAATTTGAATGCTAGTGTGTTGTATAAAAGAAAAAAGCTTCAAGTTAGTTAAATCCCTTGTCCATCATTTTGATCATCGCATTATCATTACAAAAAAAAATAGAGCGCTATTTCAATCATCATTTACATATATAAGGTTAGATATACATGCATTTATATTATGCTTGACATCTCTTTGATCTTGTTCAAACATTGTTAATTAGTACACAAGGCTTGACTACAATCAAGACAAATCATAAATTTCCCGATTTAATAACCAATCCTATAATTGTCTTAAATGCCACTCAAGCTAGGGAATTTAAAGTGCATAAAGATATAGTCTAAATCTACCATTGCAAGTCTAAAGACCCATATAGAGGTTTAAGACCACCAATATCTAGATCTAGTTTGTCCATACAATTTTGACCCTTGATGAGTATGATAGAGCTTAACAATTATAAATAAGATAATAAAAATTGAAATAATCACAAAACATGAACTAAAATAAAACATATTAAAATTGTTATACATCATGATATATGTAGATGGTTGTCCTAATGTGCACATAAATAAGTATTGAGTGGTCCCAACAAATGTGAATGTTATCTAGATCATGCCTTTTATATTATCAATTTTACTGGTGTCTTTTCTATATGTAGGAGGCATACAACCGTTATCATCGGTTGAATATATACTAAGCAATATATTTATTTATAAAAGCAATATAGTAACTATGAGTTTTTTGCGGTTCATGAATTTAGTTATAAAGTCTTTTTTAGATTTGATTGTGTATTTTTACATCAATAATCTATTTTTAAGTTTAATCTTCAATTTGACAAGAAACTTAGCTTTGAAAACAATTGTCCTCTCACAAAGAGAAACAATAGTAGGCATGATGAAATTTGTATATTCATGTCAATTTCTATTTAATTTTATGTTTATTTTGATGGAATGATTCAATATAATTGTCTATGTATAAATGGCATATTTTTTTGTGTAAAATTGGATTCTTTTCTTGGTGGTATTCATTTACACTTATTCCCATATAAATTATTCATATTTCATCTCTATCCACACTTATTATATGCACCTACAATTTATCATACCTATGCATGCACTTACACTGATACATCCATTACCTACCTCAATATTTACACATTTTTATCCAAGTCAATCCTCTGTGTGGGATTAATCTTGCACCAACATCACATCCATTTCATTCCTACATTAAGTTGAGTCAATAATATTTCATTCCGATTTTGGTGAACAGATCAGCTTCTCTGACTTTCTCGACTACTCTGAACATGATGGCGAGTCTAGATTTGATCAAGGAGGTTGTAAAACATACATGCAACACACATGTAACTAAAAAAAATATGTTAAACATCCAAAATATGGTATTTTTTCATAATTTTTTGATTCTCCAAATCATCTAAGGATGTAAGAGAAGAGCATACTCTTTTGCTACCAAAAAAATAGATTTACACTCAATATTTCTAAAAATCAATCCTATCAATTATGAAGGCTTTGATACCATGTAAGATTTACTATTAAATAAACCCAAAATACAATGAAAGATTAGGAAAGCACGAAAGAAAAATAATATGCTAGAATAAATTGTATTCTATATAGAAAATGAGAGTATGTGTTAAATATACAAAGTTTTATTTCTTTATATAGAGCAAGGCAATGCATGAGGTAATCCAAGATTTCACATAAAGCATGGAGTTCAACTAGAGTTAACCTATGCAATAAAGCAAAAAACCTTATCTAAGAAGGAGAGCTTATCTAAGAAAGCTTATCCAATAAAGAAAGAAATATTATCTAAGAAGGAAAACTTATTCAATAAAGCAGGATATATTATCTAAGAAAGAAAGCTTATCCAAATCTAGAGAAAATAAATTAAATAACTATTAAACCAATTACTTAAATAAATAAATACAACTAGATAAAAGCATATTAAGTAAGCTTAAGTGAGTGTAAAAAAATAATCTTTTGCACTCATAGTTGAGAAGTAAAAGGAAAGATTGATTGTGAAGCGATATTCCCAAATTGAGGAAATTGATTATGGTGAGATTTTTTCTCTAGTTGATAAACTGAGATCCATTCAATTTGGTGTATTAGTTATTGCAGCAATTTTTTATGTGTAGGTTGAAAAAATCTAAGTGAAGATAACTTTATTTCATGGTGATTTGGAGGAAGAAATTTATATACCACAACCAAAGCACTATATTGGAAAAGATAAAGAAGTTTTGATTTTGAAGAAATCGTTGAATAGTTTCAAGAAATGTCTTAGGATATGGCATCAAAAATTTGATATATTTATGTTGGGATTAGGATTTTTGAGGTTCAAATTAGATCATTACATCTATTATAGGATGAATAGTGATTGTTTCCTTATTATTGCATTATATGTTGATGATGTGTTGTTTCTTGATAATGGGAAGAATATGATTTATTAATTTAAGACTCAGCTTTCATCATATTTTGAGATGCACTTAGGGGTAGCTAGGTTAATCTTGGGGATGGAGATTTTGTGTTTTTCTTTTTTTATGGGGACTAAGTTATCAATTGAGAAATGTTTGAGTTCTCCTAATGAGATGGAGGATATGGCTAAATTATCTTATTTTATTGACAACATTAGTCCAACCATCTTCAATCTTAGTTGTATTGATCATTGATTTGGATGTTGATTTTGGTTTGTGGGTGAGGAAAGGACAATATTTGATTTTATATATAGAGGGTTAACACCTAAACAAGTGTTGGAAAGATCGACATATATACATGTTATAAATGGCACATGCCACCAATCTAGATATCAATGATTTCTTTTAAATCTTAGAAAAGGTCTATATCTCTATGCAAGTCATGTTAGTGTTGAGCTACATAAAACTCGTATATTTCCACAAAGACCGCCCTCCTAAATAAATAATTTATATAATCAAGAAACAACAAATCAAAAATAAACTAAAATTTTTGATCTAAATAAACACTTTAAAAACTTAATAATCAAACACAACAAAATCCCTAATTAAAAAAACAAACATAATAAAAACTATAACAAAAAATTATATCCACATTATTAAAAAATTAGTGAGATGAACCACAAGCCACCTTTACAAGTTCAACAAAGTTGGAAACCCAAACAAAAGGACTATGATTATAATTGAATGTGTCTACATTTTTATTATTATTTCATGATTTAAAAATAATGATGATTAGCAACCCAATGGGTAATCTAACTATGGTTATGGTAACCACACAAGAAAAAGCCAAAGGAAAAGCTTTTTTCTTATCTTGTAGAAGACTTTTGGCCTGTTTTGTCTTGTAGGAGACCAGCTTGTTCTATGTTGACATAATTAATAGATTATGATTTGTGTTGCCCATGTAATTTGTCATATATCAACACTTAGTTTTATACTTGACTTCACCATCTTCTTCACATAATTTCAATATTTAATTGCCATTCTTGTCTTTACAATGAGCTTGTCTTTTCCAACCTTCCTTGAATGCAACAAAATTACTTCTTTTTAATTTCCCCATGTATTAAACGGATCGTTGTTTTTAAATTTATCTTGCATGTGATAAGATTTGATAAATGGATGTTGCATGTGATAAAAGAATTGTGTATAAATCCAAAAACAGAATATTTGCCCCTTCACTAAACTCCAACTTAGTGGTCACCACTTAGGATAGATTTGTGAGAGTTGTTTACAACAAGATATTATGGCAGTTGTAATTTTGGGTAATAGTATAACAAACCTATAACATTGGTGTGTCCCAGGCATTAAAGTGTTTAACATACACTTGTAAAAAGTAGGCATTAAAGTGTTTAACATAATAATTTTTAATGTCACTTGTAAAAAGTGGGATCTAGGGGCACCATCATCTTGTTGTATAGAAATTAGGGAATTGAAAGTATGGAGTAAGGTAGCCACCATGATACCATCTATTTTAAAATATATATTAATTGTAATGATAAAAACTATATATTTATATATTTTTTAAATGTTTTTTTTTCATTTTAGTTAGAGTGTTTTAAATGTGATAATAATTAGTTTATGAGTTGTATATTTTTTATAAATTAGTTTATATTATTATGTATTTTAATCTTTTTATTATTGATTTTTCAATTTGCATTTACTAATTTTTTAATTTGTATCGTCAATTTTAAAATTTATATTTTTAATCTTTAAACATAGTTTTTTTTATCATTCTTGATCAAATTTGTGGGTGCACACTTGATCTAGGATAGTTATAATGTCATAGATTTGATCCTTGAGTCAACCTTGTGCATGTTTTAATGATTTTTGAGCTTGGATATTGTATTTAAAAATACGTGTTCACTTATTTAAAAACTAACGATTAGCATGCTTGAAGAGAGAAGAAGATATAAAACATAAAGCTTAAAGAAGAATCCATTTTACACTTTTCTACTTGTAACATCATTTTAGGTATGTTGTCTTCAAACTTTTTCTTAGAGCTATAAAGCTAGTTACTTGAGGAGAACATGACTCTCACAATTCAATAGATTCCTCAAAGGTGTTTATGAACACTATTAGTCCTTACATGCATTTAGACATTAAGAAACCAAGGTGAGAAAAATTTAGTAGGATACAAAGTGTTAGATTAGTCACATGAGTTGTAGGTTCACTTCCATGTATCAAAATCCCAACTATATTGTTGAGGTTAATTCATGCACTGATTTAATTATCCTAGTTTATTTTATGTAGAGGTGTTTTTCCCTTACATTTTTGGTGAACACAATAGTTCTATGTGACTTGGGTTTTGCCTCAAGGATTATTCTTCTTCTAATAGGGTTTTTTAGATTTGGTTTATTTTATTGTATATCAATCAAATTATGTTTGACTAGGATTTATATTTACCCTTATTACACTTGTTGTATTTTGATTGGTGTTTGATCTTATCTATTTTTGTACTTATTCGATCCTGCCCACACATCATTAGATTATCCATCATGGATCCTCATAGGTCATGTTTTCTTGCTTATTTACATGTATACATTTCTAATTTTGATACATTTCTATCAATTGTGGCTTCTAATCCTATCAACTGTAATGCACTTTTATTATTTTATGCTAAAGATAAGCATGCATTTTCCATGGAGGTCTTGTTCTATTATGTGCTTGCTTATCCCTCTTTCATATGCCTAGTTAGTAGTAACCATATTTTATGTAAGCAAGGTGGCGATAACACTCTATCCAACTCAAACTGACCTAAATCAAACAAGGAAACAACCTTTACAACACAATTCTCTCCACTGGTTCCAAACAATCCCCAATAGGCTTGTAGCCCTCAAAACCCAACTTTAGGAGATATCTTTTGGAGAAGGCCGTACAAAGGCCTATCAAACATCAATTTAGACTTCCCATAGAACCCAACACAATATCCCAAAAGGTTCCAAATGGTTTCTTTGCAACAAAGTTAAAAACCAATAAACTACCCTTGTTTTAGGCTACTTAATTAGCCCTCTTTTACAAAGGAGGTCCCTCCTAAACACCTGATAAACACACAAACTCACTTGAAAGTCACAAATTTTGTGTCAAAACACCAAATTCCATGATCAATTCATGGATTAAGGACTTCTAGGGCGTTGCACCATGAAATCCTCATTTAACATGCAAAACACTAGGGTTTATTGAAAACCTCATCAACCGGGCTTGTCTGACCCAAACAATGCTTCCAAAACTTCAAAACTACCCTGTACAAACTAAATCTACTCTCACTTGGACAGTTCCAACAACATTTCATCAAAACTCTTCACTAACTCACCATTTTCACATGGAAAAATGCACTATTTAGCCCTAGGGCATCATCCCAATTCTCACAACTCACTTCTTTTTCCCTCTAAACTATGTGAACACCTATCCTACCATGTAAAATTATGTTCCATTGTGAAACATTCCATGATAGTAGGTGGAATGGCTTAATTCATTATTAAATCTTCAAACAAAGCCCTCACTAGCCCATTACAAGCAGTTTTAGAAAATGAAAGAAATCTCCCTCAAAACTTAGTGTTAGGCCCTCAAAATGGATACAAATGAAAGGTAAAACATGCCTCAACAGAATACTATGGATTTCAAAGCAATTACTGATAGTACAAAATCACATAGTATTCAAAAAGTTTGGAAACACAAAAAAATTACAGAAGAAATGCTGCATTTTTATTATAAATCTTCAACACAGCAGTAAACAACCAATACTCGAGCCATGGAGAGGATTTTTATACACATTCCATTCAAAACTAACCACTCAAATGTCTCTAACTAAATTTTCAAATTGCTATGACCCTTCAACTTCTAAAAGTTGCATTTTTACAAAATCTTGCTTTGACAACTTTTACTTTTTTGTGCAACTTTTGCCAACTTGACACCCATAACTCAAAACCACCCAATTACATTGTAAATGGTATAAATAGACCTTATTTAGTATAGATAGACTCAAATTACTCCAAATTCCCTAGACTCACCTACTAATCCCCTATCAAACCTTCAAATTATCAATTTTACAAATACGGGTTGAGATGCTCTTGCACCATACAACCCCACAGAAAAAGAACTCATGTCACATGAGTTATGCTTTGTACCAGTTCCTCCAAAATTTACACATTTCCTCTTATCTACAAATGCCTCCAAATGGTTCACATACAATGATCTTGTAACCTGCCATACACTCTTGACATTGTTTGCACTTGAACAAAACTCCATCTTTGTTGTCAGTCCAGATGTTTTCCTTCTACCTGTCCCATGATCAAAACCTACTTGTACTCCTTCATTCATAGCTACAAACAAAGACATGTTAGTAATTCCTTGAACTGTCTTCTTCTTTATCTCATCTCCATGCTTGTAATTTCCCTCAACTCTTTGTCCACTCTGTTCTTTCATCACTATCATCAGTCCTTTTACTTTTTCATCATCTTGTACCCCTATACCACCAGATTTACATCCCACTGTCCCTGTAGATCCTTCATGCCTTACAACATTATTCCCAACCAATGGACACACAATAGACCCTACCATGACATTCTCATTCCAATTCACTGTCATGCCATCCTTCAACACTGTATTTACACTCACACCTGTTGTCAAAGCATTTTTAGACTTCAAACTAACTATAGTACTCACCTTTGTGTCTTCCTTCACATCCTTTACAAGTTCCTTCTTCCCACACATGATTACCTTAGCCTTACCCTTGTCATCTTCCACAAGTGGAGTCAAAACAAATTTACATACATCTTTCTCTATAGTGTATGTGTTTTCTCTTCCATCATACAATGCATGCCTATCAAACTGCCAGGGCCTACCTAGGAGTAAGTGGCAACAATCCATGGGAAAAATATCATATACTACCTTATCTTTGTAACCTCCAATTTGAAATTCTACAACTTGTTCATTGACCAAAAGAGACTGCCCATCACTTAACCAAGCAACCTTATAAGGTAACTCATGAGGAATTTTTTTCAAATTCAATTTACTCACCATCTCACTTGACACCATATTCTCTGTAGAGCCTGAATCAATGACAAATTTACATACCTTATTCTTACACTTACATGTGGTATTGAAGAAGTTATTTCTTTGTAATGGCTCCATCTCCTTTGTTGCCTTCAATATGGTCTTCCTCATCATCAACATTTCACTTGTCTTAGGAGCAACATGTAAACTTGCAGAATTGGTACTCACACTCCTCTTGAACTATTTGTGCTCTCCTTTCAGTCCTCTTGTCACCTCCACTAGATGAACTACCAAAATTTTGAGGAAATTTCCAAGAAGGATGACCATATTCATTACAATTGTAACATCTCCCTGCAAAAACATTTGAATTTCTACCACCACTAAATCTACCTCTACCCCTAAATCCTCCTCTTGCATCAACACCTTGCTCCTTACCTTTATTTGCCTCTTCTTGTTCCTCAAATGGCTACCTTGATGTATGGATTGATCCTCTCCCTATTGTACTAGTGCCTCTTCCTCTAACAAATTTCTCTTGCATTCTTTTGAACATGTATTTGATAATAGAAAGCATATATTTCAACCCATTGGGATCCACACACTGCCCTATTTTAAGCAATCATTTTACTAATTATAAGTTGAATGATGGACTTGTATCATCTTCTCCATGTGACCCTCATTTCACTCACCTAAAATATCTTGATTTCAAATTATGTTGTGGTGGGTATCAACGAGATTTATGGTTATCCATTTCCACTCATCAAAACTAGACTTAAATGTATAGCTTAGGTGGCCCATCTAATCTCAGTTTTAATTTACTAATTATAACAAAACTTAGAAGATGTGTTGGCATGTTAACTTTTGAAGTTGTAAGTTAAGGTATTAGAATCTTGAGATGATAAATGATTAGTTGCAATGATGAAATTTAGTAATTATGAGTTTTTTGCAGTTCATGAATTTAGTTATAAAGTGTTTTTAGATTTGATTATGTATGTTTACATCAATAATCTATTTTTAAGTTTAATCTTCAATTTCACAAGAAAATTAGCTTTGAAAACAATTGTCCTCTCATGAAGAGAAACAATAGTAGGTATGATGAAATTTGTATATTCATGTCAATTTCGATTTAATTTTATGTTTATTTTGATGGAATGATTCAATATAATTGTCTATGTTTAAATGGCATATTTTTTGTGTAAAATTGGATTCTTTTCTTAGCGATATTCATTTACACTTATTCTCATACAAATTATTCATATTTCATCTCTATCCACACTTAATATATGCACCCACAATTTATCATACCTATGCATGCACTTACACCGATACATCCATTACCCACCTCAATATTTACACATTTTTATCCCTAGTAAATCCTTTGATGTGTGGGATCAATCTCACATCACATGAAATTAATCCCCAAATTTTAAATATTCCAATTCAAAATTTATCAACTCATGCCCATTTCATTCCTACTTTGAGTTGACATAGTAATATTTCAAGTGATTAGTAGCTATGATGTGACAAACACTGGTTCATCCAATTCTAGATAGCACAAGTTTCTCTAAGAGACACCATTATTATTTTTATATAAAAAAATAAAATAAACAAAAATATTCTTTTGCTCTTTTGAAACAAATCATTTTGTTACATCAACTAAACATAGTTCTTTCATCAAGTATTACATCTTATAAAGCATTGCTCAATAATTCAGTATTTTGGTACATATAGAAAGTGTCATAATGATGACATACTGCCACAGTAAAAAATACATCATCATGTGAAATAAAATAACATCTCTGATAAACCATGTCTTCAACATTTCTCAATTGTAAGAGGAAGAGCATCACTCAGGAACTTTTCCTCTAACCATAGACCAACGGTCCCCCAAAAACCTTCCATCAGGAAGTCACCCTACCCTTCACAAGGGTAACAAATCAAGAGAATTGTCAAGATCACCATGTCATTTAAAAACTAGTCTTGTGTTCTAAATACAAACAATCTAGCATACAACTCTAGATACCCTCTAGTTGACTATGACCTATCCAATTGATTTGTAATAAATATACATTGTAAACCAACAATGAAAGCAGTGATTTTGCATTACTTTGGCCAAAGATTTAATAATCAAATAAACACATTTCATCAAGAAGCATACATTGCATGTTCACACACCTCTTTCTCAAACTAGTTATCAATAATTATAATTTCACGTTCAAGTTTATAAATTGATTTGGTTAAACAAGTAAATGCATATTCACATAAAAAATGAACCTCATATTTGTTTTCTATAAATTCAACAATAATCAAATTGCTTATGCTTTAAATAATAATCCATCCCTTTTCTCATGCATAAAAAATGTATCAACATACATAGATATATGTATATTTATACTTTCACATCATCATACAATATAAATAATATCTATATATGTAATCACATTTGTATATATGTATACATTGTACCCATTTAAGTACATATGTATCCTTTCATAATTTTACACCAATATTTGTAGGACAAAGGAGAAGGCATAATATAGATAGAATATTCCTTCCTTTAACTATTAGTGATGTCCTTTCCAAATCATAATGTATTTATGGATGATATCACAGAAGAAAACAGTTGTGTGACTCAAGCACTTCAAGGAACAATTTGATGCTTCAAGTGAAGTAGAATTTTTTCATATAAACCCAATAGTCCACACAATTTGGAGAACCAATTGAAGGTGAGTGAAGATAATAGTTTACTATTTACACACTTGTAGAGCCCTAGTTGAAACCAAGCATAACAATATGATAGGAACAAGTCTCCATAGTAGGCCCGTGAGAAGCAGGACAACACGACCACATTTAGAGGGGGCATTAAAAAACTCAAATAATCAAATAATAATACTTGCAAAAGTCTTATAGGGTGTAAGATGGATAAACAAGCTATGGTGCTTACTAAGGGTGTTCATATAGGCACTATGTTTCAAGTGGATGCATGTAAATTTCAACATAATAATTATTATATTCATCTAGTGAAGAGATGTACATAATCTTTACCTTCACTAGTAGAACTAGCAACAAAGAGGAGTATTGCATCTACTTCCAATGGTTGTGCATTTTTTTTGGTACCTAAGGGTTCTTACATTTTGGATACTAAGATTCTTATAGAGAAAATTATGTTATGGTACTAGAGGATAGGTCAAATAGGTGAGAAGGGTATGAGGACCTTGAAAAATAAATCCTTGTTGAGGGATTAAACTATTGTAACCTTGTTTGAGAACATTTTGTTTATAAAAAAAAATCACATGTTTAATTCAATTCTAGTTCTCATAAATCTTCCAGGGTATTGGACTTGATAAATTATGATATTTTTGGTCTTGTTAATGTTCCCTCAATTTTAAAATATGTTTGTTATGTTTCATTTATTAATGACTACAGTAGAAGAACATGGGTATATTTTCTTAAGAGTAAATATGAAATCTATAGTTGGTTTAAAGAATTTAAGATCTTGTAGAAAATTAGACTCATAAAAAGATTAAAATTTTGAAGACTAATCGTGGTGGTGAGCTTTTTTCAACATATTTTAATAGATTATATAAGGATCCAATAATAGAAATATATAAGATAACTCCATCCACCTTTTAGTAGAATTGAGTTGTAGAAAGAATGAATACAACATTGATGGAGAGGGCTAAGAGTATACTTATTTGGGCCAAATTGTAACAATTTCCTTTGGAAAAGTGGTGGCTACATATTGTTATCTAGTAAATAGATCTCCTACTTTAGTTTCTATTAATGAGACACCTATGGAGGTGTGGTAATAAAAAACATTAAGACACATTATATTTTTTGGTTGTGAATCATATGCTCATGTACCTAGAGAGAAGAGTTCAAAGTTGGAAAAAGGGCTATAAAATACATCTTCATTGATTATGGTACTGGTGTGAAAGGGTACAAGGTTTGGGATCATGTGGTTGAGAGAGTTTTATATATCAAATGTGTTACCTTTAGAGAAGTTAAGCCTTCTTCCACTATTTTACAACCAAAAAATGATAAAAATAAAGATGTGATTCAATTACCCTAACTTAGATTGATAAAGTTGATGTAGAATCCCACAAAAGATCTAAAGAGGAGGAGAGATTAGATAGTTTAAAGATTTATGAATAGGAGTTAGAACCTCTACCTCAACTCTTAAGGATGTTCACTTGACATAGACAACAATTAGATAGGTATAGTCCTATTGATTGGAGATGCATTTTCACTTTGATTAGTAACATTGATGAGTTGAGGATTGCAAAGGAGATTTTGGGTATGAATGATGTAAAGTTATGGAAAGTGGTCATGAATGAGGAGATATTTGCAATAAAGAAAAATAGAAAATGGGACCTAGTAACTTTCTCTAATGGATATAAATGGCTGTTAAAAAATAAAATTGGTTCATGTGATAGTGTTGATGTAAGATTTATTGTTAAATAAACTGAAGATACAATGAAAGATTAGGAAAGCATGAAAGAAAAACAATATGTTAGAATAAATTATATTTTATATAGAAAATGAGAGTACATGTTAAATATACAAATATCTTTATATAGAGCAAGGAAATGCACAAGATAACCTAGGATCTCACATAAAGCATGGAGTTCAATTGGAGTTAGCCTATGCAATAAAGAAGGAAAGCTTATATGAGAAGGAAAGCTTGTCTAAGAAATATTATCTAAGGAAATTTTATCTAAGAAATATTTAATAAAGTAGGAAATATTTGTTGGTATATGGCTTCCAGTGTTGTCATTGATGGCAACTGAAGTCATCTTCGTGGTTCATAGATCTGTATCTAGTCATATCGGCAGATAAAGTGCAATAATATGTGTTACCGGTAGAATATTTGAAGAATAGGGTATTTGGTTAGTCAGTCAATTTGTCTACTTCACCAGATCATTGTTTTATATTGTGGACCCCTGGTATTGCTTGGTGAACACATATGTATTATCTTATTACTGAATTTTGTGGTGTTGCATTAGTTGTAGTACGAGCTTGGAGGTCCAATAGGATGTTTTATGTCTATTTGTTCGTTGTAGCTGACTCAGTGAATGTGGAACATTGTGGATGTGTAAAGTGGAATTATTTAAAATATTTTTATGTTCAAACATTTAATTATGGGTCTCAGCTACAGTCTAGCCGACGGTATTAGATCCACATTGAAAATCCAATTGTAATTTTGGATGGACAGTTAATAATATTTCTAAGTTCTATTAAGGCTGACCTATAGCGATTGTATTTCTAGTTGTGGATATATATAAGAGATTTGATATATCATTTGGTGGGTGTGAGAAAGTAGTGTGGTGGTGTGTTGTGATCATCAGGAAGATCGATTAAGTGATTATGCATAGTTTCACTTGTGCATTAATATTTTTGCAGTGTGAATTGTGCAAAGCAGAGCAAAATTGTTGAATCTATTTGAAGGATAGCAGATTGTCATCAGAGCTTAATTGGAACTGTAATCAGGCATTGTGATGCTATTTCATTAGTTCACTCTTTTGGATTTATTCCAAATCTTTGTAGGGAAGTGAGCCCATCCATTTTGAGCAATGAACTCTAGGCAGTGAGCCTAAATGCAAGTGCATTCCCATTTTGTACTTCTTATTTTCGGTATACTCATATTATATTGTGGATTGGCCATCCACTGTGGTTTTTCCCCTAACAAGGTTTCCAAGATTTTTTTTGTTTTTGGTGTTATGGTGTTGATATTATTTTCTTTATGTTTCTTTTATTGAATGGTTAAGTAAGTTAAATCACAGAATAATAAAGTTGATTTTTTTCTCAACACCGATTCACTCCCCCTCTTAGTGTTGCTTGTTTCCAACAATCTTATTTAAGAAGAAAATCTTATCTATGAAAGTGTATCCAAATCTAGAGAAAATAAATTAAATAGCTAATAAAATAATTACTTAAATAAATAAATGCAACTAGATAAAATATACTAAGTTTAAGTGAGTGTAAAAAGAGAATCCTTTATGCTAACACCCCCCCTTAAGTGCAACTTAGGAGAAAATCCTATAGAAGCTACAAAGATGGGTTCTAACAACAAGGCCTGATTAGGTACCTAGTTACAAATAGAAGAGAAAGGAGAAAATTCATTGGGAACAAAACTCCTAATCAATTATTTCAAGCTCAAAAAACATAAGCTACAATTGCCAATGAAGAGCTATTGATAAATCCCTCACTACAATAGGATTAAGATCAGAGTCAAAGAAGCCATTGCACATGTATCACCAAGATACTCTCGAATGATCAAAATTACATATTGGTACATATTCAGCACTGGTCAATTGGATTGGGTCGAATTTACAAGTAGTCAGTCTCTAGATATAGAAGTTGATCATCTAAATATAGGAAGATTTTTCTTTGTAGAGATGTTCTCCAAAGTGGATAAAAAATAAGGTACACTCTAAAACTTCCCTTGAATTAGGATCTTTCTCATGTAGTGCTTAATTTTCATTAACAAGAACCAAAAAAAGTTTTAAAAAAAGGGAGAAAAGATAAGGCATGCAAAAATCAATGAGAGAATGCAAACACAAAGCATGCTAAAAAAGATCGACATGCTGTTACTTGTGAAATTTAAATTCTAAGGCCCGTATAAAAATACTCTTGATTGATGCCTTTGTTAAATTCTATATGTATTCAAATCGTGGTTTCAGCAAATTTCATAACTAATTGCAGCCCTGCCAAGTTTCCTAACTAAGCCACTAGGTTCTGAAATTATAGAATCACCTGACCGTAACCTTTGTGGCAATGGGTTATGAAGTTAGGACGCTGGAAGTTCATAAAACCTTAAAACTCTTGACTGATGATTATGAAGTTCTACTTCTCAGCGACTGGGTGATTTCGTTGGAATGCATGACTTTTAAGGTGTCAGTTCATTAAATAAGTTGCACGACACCTTGAAGGAATGTCTTCTCAAATGCTTTGGAATGCCAATTTTAAATGTAATGTAATCTTTAAAATCCTATGAAAGGATAGCTATTAAATAAAGAAGTTGGTGAAATGGATTTCGTAGCAAGTTGGCACGTTTCTTTTGGCCAATAAATGGTCACTTCTTGCCACCAAAATTAAACAAACCTGCATGCAAGAGAAGGTAACAACATTTTTCAGTTCCATAATTTTTCTCAAGATGGTAATTTTTGGTGAAGTTGTAGAATGGGAAGATTAACTGGTTCTTGTCATACAACTTGATTTGAATTGGCCAGAAGAGGAACAATTCAACATCATTGTTGAACTACGTTTATTAGCCTAGAAAGAGAAAACCAACTATTCTGAGTATAATCAGATGATCTTTGTCTTGGATGAAGGAGAATAACATGCTGAATTACGCAATTTGGTCGTGGAAATGCATTTGGAATTGTTTAGGGTTCCTGCTCATCCAACGGTTTAGCGGTGTGCATGGGTTTTCACGACACATAATGATAACGTCTTTTACATAACTGTTTCTATCTAGAAGTCCTTTTTCCTTTTGATTGTTTTCAAGACCATTACTTTTGTAATGTAATAGTTTTGGTGTGCCTATATATATATAAAGAATTTGAAATATCAAAAGGGGGAGAAGAAAGGGAATAGGAAGAAAAGCAATAATTTTGAGTTTGGAAAAATAGTTTTATTGTACAAAGAGGGGGACTTTGAACCCACTTATAAGCAGTAAAGAATAAAGAGATATTATAAACCTTTGTGTCTATCAGTATTATCTTTGATTACAATTGAATTGTGCTTCTTTGTAATCCCTTTAATGTTTATCTGTTATATGAAACTGGGCATGTGATTATTTCTGGGACTTTGAATTCGGGATAATTCATCTGTTGAAAGAAGTTCTACAAATCATTCTTTTCCTTCTTTTCTTTCCTGTTGTGGGTTTAAGACAAATGGGATTTGAATCGTTTGTTTATATCATTCTTATTCTGGATTAGCTTATGGCATTTACTTTCATGATTATGGGTAAATGTCTATGAACCTTTCCTGCTTTCTCGTTAAAAGAATACCCAGTTTTCCCATTCATTGAATATCATTAGAAGGTAGCCGCACCTTGTAAAATAAGCAGAGAGCACTTGCAAATACCATTGTCGGTGACTCAACTATTGGTGATCTTTGTCCTTTACCTAGGCATTTTGAGTCATTTTTCGTATTCACTTATGAAGGATAAATCTGTCAACCAACAAATTTTTGGTGACTCTGCTGGGGGAAAAATGAATGGAATAAATAATTGGTGTCATGTTCTTCAGAAATTTTTTAAAGTACCTCCCTGAGGATAGAGGTTGGCGACTCTACAAATAGTGATGCACTCAAAAGTATTATGTCCTAAGAGTTGTGTTGATTTCATTTCCACATTTACGTAATGGTATTAACTTCCTCTTAGCCGTGGGGAAGTAATTTCAACTCTCTCTTTACCTGTATATTCAAAATTTCCTGAAGGATCAAGAAAGTATTTCCTAAAATTTGATGGAGAAGGTCCTTTGGATGTTGAAAAACACATTTTGGCCTTCACAGTTGCTTGCGGTATTTTGGGGGTAAGTCAAAAAGATGTGTTTATCAGGCTATTTATTGAATCTCTTAATGGACCTACTGATGATTGGTTTTGTCATTTAGAAGATGATTGCATAACTGATTGGAAATCATTACAAGATAAGTTTTTGGGAAGATATAAGGGCCCTGTAGATGAAACTTCCTTGTTAAGACAATTTTTCAATATTCATAAGCATGAAAATGAAAAGATCAAAGATTTTGTGGATAGGTTTAATAGATTTCTTAGAGAGATGCCTACTTCTATTCGGCCAAATAAACGACTGCAGCTTTGCACTTTCATTTCTTCTTTGCACCTAGATGTTCAGTTCTGTTTAAAAAGGTGTAAAATAAATGATATTGAAATTGCACAAGGAGAGGCTGTCAAAATTGAGAATGATAAGATTCAAAGTGGTCTATGGAAGGCAAACTTACTTGAGTTGAATAATGAAAACATAAAAAATCATGCCTTACGGAAAACAACCCCTCAGCCTATAGAGTTCCAATACACAGAGCCTCCTGCTGTCGAATATTGTAACCTCTCTGTTTTTGCCCCCGAACATTTTAATAGAAAAAGAGTAATCAAGGAAGAAATTAATTCTTACAGTAATGGAAGGATTGAGGCCTATTATTTCCAACTTGTGAACATGACAAACCTACAAATCAATCAAATGACAAAGAAGATGAATAATTCTTTGAAAATGATAATCTTTCAGATTCCTTGTTTGCAACAAAAATACATTCATTCACTTTTGCTACAAATGAAGAATTACTTGGAAGAATTCAACATGAGAATGAAATTACCAACATCTTATCTTCTAGTCATATGTAGGTTGAGTATGAAACTTTCAGATTTTCAGAGCAAGTTGGTAGTGGAGTAAATTTACAAGAAGTTAGAAATGGTATTTTTCTTGAATCTTTTCATTTTAATGATATTGATACCAAAGATTCTGCTAGGTATAGTGCTGAAGAGGATCAAACAAATGAATGTGTTGAATCTTATATTATTCACCATCCTAATCAGTGTTTCCATGAGGGAAAAAATGAATTATTATGTGAAAAAGAAGTTATTGCGACTGTATTGCAAGACATGAGTATAGGTGGCGAAATAAGTTATGAAATTGTTAAATCAAAAAGAGGAAATGTTTCAGTTGGGAACAGTTTCATTAGAAAGGATGAGAATTTCCAGTATAGTACACTTCTAGTTTTGCAAGAATTTGGTGATTTGTTTTCTAATTTGCATGATTCTTTATCTGTTGAGAGAAAGATTAAGCATGTTCCCAAATATAGTGGAATGTGTGTTGCGGGTCAAGATCTACGATTTCAAAATGATATAATCACTTACATTTATGGTACCAGAAGGATGGTTTCATCTAATGGTTTGTGTGTGGGTTGTCCAATCCGAGGTTTGCTTTCTTCAAGTTGGTTGGAGCGAATGTGTCACTAGGTTGTACCTAAGGTCATTAAGATGAATATTGAGGATCGCATGATGAAAATTGGCTTCCTAAGGGCCAAATTACTAATAGAAGATTTTTCTTTGGAGCCATTCTTTCCAGTTTTATCAAGTTAGCCACCAGTCAGTGATTAACTATATGCATGCTCCTTTTCTACTCAACATTATTTTGTACGGGTTGTTATTTCTCTTAATCCATGAATAGCTTTGCTTAAATAGAGGTTACCTGAAGGTAGGGTCCTTGGACCATGTAAATAGTGGAAGTTTTGGTTTCTTTTTCTGCTTTGTCTTGTTTTTGGCTTGTCCACTTTTGGTTTGTGCCCGGTTCCCCATAATGCTACTTTCTTTCGACTTTGCACCCAATGGATTTGGACTAGTCTACCCAAGAGCTTTTGAAGTTCTCTGCATTTTCTACAAAAATGCAATCCCTAGTTAGAGCCAATATTACTTGTGAAATTTAAATTCTAAGGCTCATATAAAAATCCTTTTGATTGATGCCTTTGTTAAATTTTATATGTAGTCAAATCGCGGTTTCAGCAAATTTCATAACTAATCATGGCCTTTCCAAGTTTCCTAACTAAGCCACTAGGTTTTGAAATTCTAGAATCGCCCGACTGTAACCTTTGTGGTGATGGGTTATGAAGTTGAGACGTCGAAAGTTTGCAAAACCTAAAAACTCCTGACTGACTATTATGAAGTTCTACTTCTCAGTGGTTGGGTGATTTCATTGTAATGCACGACTTTTAAGGTGTCAATTCATTAAATAAGTTGCATGGCACCTTTAAGGAATGTCTTCTCAAATGCTTTGGAATGTCAATTTGAAATGTAACGTAATCTTTAAAATCCTCTGAAAGGATAGCTATTAAATAAGTTGGTGAAATGAATTTCATAGTAGGTTGGCACATTTCTTTTGTACAATAAATGGTCACTTCTCGCCACCAAAATTAAACAAGCCTGCATGCAAGAGAAGGTAACAACATTATTTAGTTCTAGAATTTTTCTCAAGATGGTACTTCCTGGTGAAGTTTTAGAATGGGAAGATTAACTAGTTCTTTTCATACAACCCGATTTGAATTGGCCAGAAGAAGAACAATTCGACATCATTTATGAACTATGTTCGTTAGCCTAGAAAGAGAAAACCAGCTATGCCAAGTATAATCAGATGATCTTCATCTTGGATGAAGAAGAAGAATGTGCTGAATTGCACAATTTGGTCGTGGAAATGCATTTGGAATTATTCAGGGTTTTGGCTCATCTAGTGATTTAGCAGTGTGCATGGGTTTTCATGACATGTAATGATAACGTCTTTTACATAACTGTTTCTATCTAAAAGTCTTTTTTCCTTCTAGTCATTTTCAAGACCGTTAGTTTTGTAATGTAACAGTTTTGGTGTGCCTATATATATAAAGAATTTGAAATATCAAAAGGAGGAGAGGAAAGGGACTAGGAAGAAAAGCAAGAATTTTGAGTTTGAAAAAACAATTTTATTGTATAGAGAGGGGGACTTTGAACCCACTTATAAGCATTAAAGAATAAAGAGATATTATAAACCTTTGTGTCTATTAGTATTATCTTTGATTACAATTGAATTGTGCTTCTTTGCAATCCCTTTAATGTTTATCTGTTATATGAAACTAGGTATGTGATTATTTCTTGGACTTTGAATTCAAGATAATTCATCTATTGAAATAATTTCTGCAAATCATTCTTTTCCTTTTTTTTCCTATTGTGGGTTTAAGAAAAATGGGATTTGAATCATTTTTTATATCATTCTTATTCTGTATTAGCTTATCGCATTTACTTTCATGATTATGGGTAATTTTTTGTGAACCTTTCTTGCTTTCTAGTTAAAAGCATACCTAGTTTTTCCATTCATTGAATATCATTAGAAGGTAGTTGCGCCTTGTAAAGTAAGCAGAGAGCACTTGCAAATACCATTGTCGGTGACTCAACTGTTGGTGATCTTTGTCCTTTACCTGGGAATTTTGAGTCATTTTTTGAAGAAAACTATGCAAGTAGGCATGCAAATGTTGATGTTAGCATGATGTCATTCGATGAAAAAATCAATCGGGATCAAAGTTGTCAAAATTTGACAAATTTTATATGAAAATAGGGGTTTTGGGGCCTTTTGGATGCAATGGTGCAATCCATTTTTCCTTAAAATTCCCTAACTTCCAGAAGCATGTTGGGATGCTCACAAAAGATTCTTGATTCGTGCCTCAATCAATTTGGCCTCCGATGTCCAATTTTGGTGAAATGATTAGCTTCTCTGACTTTCTCAACTACTTTGAACAAGATGGTGAGTTTGGATTTGATCTAGGAGGCTATAAAACATACATGCAATGCACATGAAATGCACATGCAATGCACATGCAATGCACATGCAACTAAGAAAACATATGTTAAACCTCCAAAATATGGTATTTTTTCACAATTTTTTGATTCTCCAAATCATCTAAGGATGTAAGAGAAGATCATACTCTTTTGCTACCAAAAAATGATAGATTTACACTCAATATTTCTAAAAAACAATCTTATCAATTATGAAAGCTCTGATACCATGTAAGATTTACTATTAAATAAACCCAAAATATAATGAAAGATTAGGAAAGCATGAAAGAAAAACAATATGCTAGAATAAATTGTATTCTATATAGCAAATGAGATTATGTGTTAAATATACAATGCTCTATTTCTTTATATAGAGCAAGGAAATGCATGAGCTAATCCAATATCTCACATAAAACATGGAGTTCAACTAGAGTTAGCCTATGCAATAAATCAAGAAATCTTGTCTAAGAAGGAGAGCTTATCTAAGAAAGCTTATCCAATAAAGAAATAAATATTATCTAAGAAGGAAAGCTTATTCAATAAAGTGGGAAACATTATCTAAGAATGTAAGCTTATCCAAATCTAGAGAAAATAAAGTAAATAGCTAATAAACCAATTACTTAAATAAATAAATACAACTAGATAAAAACAAACTAAGTAAGCTTAAGTGAATGTAAAAAAGGAATCTTTTACATTAACAGTTGAGAAGTAAAAGGAAAGATTGATTGTGAAGGGATATTCCCAAATTAAGGGAATTGATTATGGTGAGATTTTATCTCTAGTTGATAAACTGGCATCCATTCAATTTGGTGTATTAGTTATTGCAACAATTTTTGATCTTTAGGTTGAGAAAATCCAAGTGAAGATAACTTTATTTCATGGTGATTTGGAGGAAGAAATTTATATGCCACAACCAAAGCACTATATTGAAAAAGATAAAGAAATTTTGATTTGTAAATTGAAGAAATATTTGAATAGTCTCAAGAAATGTCTTAGGATATGACATCAAAAATTTGATATATCTATGTTGGGATTAGGATTTTTGAGGTCTAAATTAGATCATTACATCTATTATAGGATGAGTAGTTATTGTTTCCTTATTATTGCATTATATGTTGATGATGTGTTGTTTCTTGATAATGGGAAGAATAAGATTTATGAATTGGAGACTCAGCTTTCAGCATAGTTTGAGATGAAGGACTTAGGGGTAGCTAGGTTCATCTTGGGGATGGAGATAAAAAAATATAGAGCTTTGTGTGTTTCCTTTTATTGTGGGGACTAAGTTATCAGTTGAGCAATGTTTGAGTTCTCCTATTGAGATGGAGGATATGGCCAAATTATCTTGTGTTATTGACAACATTAGTCCAACCATCTTCAATCTTAGTTGTATCGATCATTGATTTGGATGTTGAATTTTTTTTTGTGGGTGAGGAAAGGACGATATTTGATTTTATGTATAAAGGATTGACACCTTATAAACAAGTGTTGGAAAGATTGACATATAGACATGTTATAGATGGTACATGCCAACAATCTAGATATCAATGATTTTTGTTATATCCTAAAAAATGTCTATCTCCATGCAAATCATATATTAGTGTTAAGCTACATAAAATTGTATATTTCCACAAAGACCGCCCTCTTAAATGAACAATTTATATAATTAAGAAACAACAAAACAAAAACAAATTAGAAATTTTGATCTAAATAAACACTTCAAGAACCTAATAATCAAACACAACAAAATCTCTAATTAAAAAAATAAACATAATAAAAACCATAACATGACATATAGAACATGTTGTGGATGGCACATGCCACCAATTTAGATATCAATGATTTCTTTTAAATCTTAGAAAAGGTCTATCTCTTTGCAAATCATATGTTAGTGTTGAGCTACATAAAACTCATATATTTCCACAAAGACAACCCTCCTAAATGAACAATTAAAATAATTAAAAAAAAACAAACAAAAACAAACTAAAATTTTTGATCTAAATAAACACTTTAAGAACCTAATAATCAAACACAACAAAATCTCTAATTAAAAAAATTAACATAATAAAAACCATAACAAAAAAATTATATCCACATAATTAAATTCCAAATATTTTCCTTTTCAAAATTAAAAAGAACACAAAAATTAGTGAGGTGAACTACAAGCCACCTTTACAAGTTCAACAAAGTTGGAAACCCAAACAAAAGGACTATGATTATAACTGAATGTGTCTACATTTTTATTATTATTTCATGATTTAAAAACCGAAGCCAAATTGCAATTATAATGATGATTAGCAACCCAATGGGTAATCTAACTGAAATAAAACTATGGTTATGGTAACCACACAAGAAAAAGCCAAAGGAAAAGCTTTTTTTTTATCTTGTAGAAGACTTTTGGCCTGTTTTGTCTTGTTCTATGTTGACATAATTCATATATCAACACTTCGTTTTATACTTGACTTCACCATCTTCTTCACATAATTGTAATATTTAATTGCCATTATTGTCTTTACAACGGGCTTGTCTTTTCCAACCTTCCTTGAATGCAAACAAAATTACTCCTTTTTAAATTCCCCATGTATTAAGCAGATCGTTGTTTTTAAATTTATCTTGCATGTGATAAGATTATTAAAATTAAAATTTATCTTGCATGTGATAAGATTAGATAAATGGATGTTGCTTGTGATAAATCCAAAAAGAGAATATAACAAAACTATAACATTGGTGGGTCACAGGCATTAAAGTGTTTAACATAATAATTTTTAATGTCACTTGTAAAATGTGGGATCTAGGGGCACCATCATCTTGTTGTATAGAAATTGGGGAATTGAAAGTATGGAGTAAGGTAGCCACCATTTATTTTAAAATATATATTAATTATAATAGTAAAAATTGTATATTTATGTCTTTTTAAATAATTTTTTATTTTGATTAGATGTTTTTGATAATATTAAGTAATATTTACAAGGTGTTCTATTCTTTACATGACAAGCCCAAAGAGCTAAAGAAGATCAGTCTAGAACATCAAACCATTAAAACATAAACCACCAAAAAACAAAACATAGAAACAACAGATCAACAGCCAACAAGCAACGACCCAACCAAAACAGGACACATCAACATCAGACTAACTAGTAGTAGCAAACTAATTAGATGTTTTAAATGTGATAATAATTAATTTACAAGTTATATATTTTTGTATAAATTTAATTTATGATATTATATATTCCAATCTTTTTATTACTGATTTTTCAATTTGTATTTATTAATTCTCTAATTTATATTTACTAATTCTCGAATTTATATTCTTTATCTTTAAACATATTTTTTATTATTGTTCTTGATCAAATTTGTGGGTGCACACTTGGTCTAGGATAATTCTAAAATCATAGATTTGATCCTTGAGTTTTTAAAATTCAAAATTCATGTCTTGTTGATATTTTCACTAGTTGTTGTGGGTCAATCTAGTACATTTAAAGATGCATGCTCACTTGTTTAAAAACAAAGTATTAGCATGCTTAAAGAGAGGAGAATATATAGAACATAAAGCTTAAAGAAGAATTCATTTTGCACTTGTGTACTTGTAACATAATCTTAGGTACGTTGTCTTCAAACTTTTGCTTAGACCTATAAAGCTAGTTTACTTGAGAACATGACCCTCGCAATTCAATAGCTCAAAGGTGCTTATGAACACTACTAGTCCTTACATGCATTCAAACATCAAGAAAGCAAGGTGAGAAAAATTTAGTAGACTACAAAGTGATAGATCATTCTCATTAGTAATAGGTTCAATTCCATGTATCAAATTAAGTCTACACTCACAAAAATCATCTTCACACTCATAAATCTAATAAACAATATATAGTCAAACTTCCTAATCAACAACAAGGAAAAAAATTAAAATCCTTGGTAAATAGATTCATGACACCTAGATAGAGACTTCTACATCAATTTTAGAGCTAAATATTCATGCAATTAATTTATTTACATTTATTTTTATATTTAATTTATATAATTTTCTATGATCAATATCAACTATATTGTTGAGGTTAATTTATTCATTGATTTAATTGTCCTAGTTTATTTTATGCAAAGGTGTTTTTTCCCTTACATTTTTGGTGAATACAACACTCCTATGTGACCTAGGGTTTTTACCTCAAGGATTATTCTTCTTCTAATAGGGTTTTCTAGATTTGATTTTTTTGATTGTATATCAACTAGATTATGTTTGATTAGGGCTTATATTTACCATTATTACACTTTCTATATTTTCATTAGTGTTTGATCTTGCATACTGTTGTACTTATTCAATCCTGCCCACACACCATCAGATTATCCATCATGGATCCTCATAGGTCATGTTGTCTTGCTTATTTAGATGTATACATAAATCTAATTTTGATGTATTTTATTTGTTGAACAACTTCTAATTGTATCAATTGTAATACACTTATATTATTTTATGCTAAGAATAAGGATGTATTTTCCATGGAGGTCTTGGTCTATTGTGTGCTTGCTCATCCTCTTTCATATGCCTATTTAGTACTAATCATATTCTATCAAATATTACTATTTTACTTATCTATAAGCTTTGTGTTTCAATCATATTTACTCCTAGCTTGGATTACATACCACTTGCACAAATTCACTTCTATCTACACAACCTGTTGTTTATGCTAGTGTTTTTATTCTTATCTTAAATTCCAAATAGGGGATTGATCAATGTAATATCCTAAACAAAACTTTCTATTTTTTAATCTCCACATCATTTAATTTAGATTTTATAAAATTTTGAAGTGAATGATAGCATCCTACAATAGAAACATGACCAATAGAGAAATACTACAAAACCCTAAAAGTTACTAGTTCATAGCCCTAAAGGTTACGAGTGCCTTGGCACCTAGCCTTTTGTTAGGAAAAGGTGTTTTTTACACCTTGCATAATTTTATAACATAATTTAATATTATTTGTGGTGCACCTAGGGGATCTAGGGATGTATGCATCATATCGGTTAGACACTCTTTGGGCCACTTTATGTGTTATATGTAACATTGAGATAAATGTTTAATGTGGGTTTGCACAATGGGAAATATTTAATATTAGAAAACTTAGTACTAAAAATTAAATGTGGTGGAAATGGTCTTGTACAAGCTTGTGGTATTAGTCACATAGTTTATGTAATACTACTTGGTGGTTTTGTGCAATCTTATGTCTATAAAAATAAGAACATTTGTAGATGTCTAACATTAGCTATTTGGGATGAGGGGCTTGTGAGAGCATTTCTTGTAGATTGCACATGTGAGGGTTTGAAGTATGGCATGTGATATGTGGTTAAATGCTTGTTCATATAGAGTGCATGTAGAGAGTTTGATATTTCAGAGGTATTCATGGACACTCTACAAATTTATTATAATTATTTTGTTGATGAATAATACACGAGTAATGGATATTTTTGGAGGCTGAGTTTTTCCCTCTTGAGAATTTTTCCAAGGTATATCTTGTGTCATCTTTGACGGTATTTTATCTATTCTTTTGTATATGGATTATGAGTACTTGTTTGCTTGATTTTATTTACTTGGGTTATGTAGAAATTGTCATAGATGGCTAAAAAAAATTCATTTGGTATTAGAGCCATGGTTGTGGTTGGTATAACTCTTTTATTATATCTAGTGCATAGTTGAATTCAAGGTTTTGTATGAAAGAATGAAGATATTACAAGGTATGAGGGTTTTGTGTAAGTGTTGTTTTTCTAATTTGGGGTTTTGGGGATGCATATTTGTGGTCATTTTTTGCAAATATAGCTATGAATTTGAGTTGGGTAAAGGCTTTTTTCTGGGTGTTCACCATGAGGATTTTGTAAGGGGTTTTTTTATAAATGACCCCTTGGGACAAAAATATACCTCATCGTTGGGTCTAGGAGGTCCAAGAGATGAAGATTAACATAAAATTTAGCTTATTTTGGCTGCTATAACAAAAAGAAAAAAAATCTCCTCCTACCCTTGTCATACAACCGTATAACCATACAATTTGCTACAAACAAAAAAAAAATAAAAAAAATAAATTATCAGCACTAAAATTTTGAAAAACATTAATTTGGTGGGGGGTCTACAGACCCCCGTACTTGCTTGCTAGCTAGTTGTATGTCAACATGACAAAGTTGGATGATATTGTTAGTCGATAGATGGAAAATCTCAATCAATGGGCTCCAACACCAACAAAGGCTTAGCCCCCAACCCAATCCCCTAGTCTTGTGGGAGCCTATGCCCAACACCTTGTAAAGTGAATAAAACAAAATTTAAGCTTTTTTATATTAATTGAAATACATTGCTCCAATGTTGTTGGTGCACCACCTAAGTGTCATTATCAACAGGCTACCTAGGGGCCACCAACCACCCACCCACCAACCACCACAACAAGCCTAATTGGGAAATTTTTTCCAATGGGCATCATATTTTCCTTGGGTGTCATATTTTTTACTTTTATAGTTGTTGGAAAGATATTTCCAAGTAATTTGTTGTGGTATCAATGACTTTTCCATATTTTTTGTTTTGATAGAGAAATCCTTGTTGGAAGTTGGATGTTTTTTTTCACACTTGAAGAGGTCATAACTTGTGCATAAGAAGTCAAATTTTGGAATTCTTATAGTTGACTGAGAACTTGTTCAAAAAATTGCATAGTCGATAAGGTTTGGAGATGTTTTGATGTGATTTATTTGTTGTTATTTCTATCTAAGATATTTATGGGTTCTTGTGACTATGGTAATTTTTTGAGTTTATGGAAGATCAAATTTGTGGTGATTTGGCATTTGAGTCATTCGATACGTACATGTGCATCTCTAGTTATACTTATTTGAAATGGTTACAAATATATTATTGAATTTCTATGTTACATTGTGAGATGTACGAGTTGTGTAGTGTTGTGGTTGTCAATACTTACAAGTTGCATATATATGACTCGGATGTGGGTTATATTTGTACCCATAGATATTTTAGTGTTGATGCAAATTCTAATTTGTGGCTTGGTTTAGTCACATGTTTTATTGGTTTTGCTGTCATTATGAGGTGAATATATGGTGTTACCTAGTACATTCATGATGTGGGACCCATGCTTGTTGATTATGTGATGTATACATGTGTCAAATGATGGGATTTTTATGTTGGTACTTTTGGTGGTGATCATGGTGTCATGTATGTTTCTTGTGCCTTTAGTACTTTTACATGATATGATTATTTATGTAGGTGCACTTTTGATGGTGTTGGATTGATTCCTAATTATTTTTCTAGTGTATCTTCTTGGTTTGAGGATCATGGTTTTACTTTTCCTTTCAGGATCTCATTTTTTACAATTGATTTCTTTTATTGTGTTAGGTCCTTTGATTGATCTTCAATTAGGATATGGTTATCATGATGTCATGAATAGTTTTCTTACATGTTTTAGTGGGAGCTTTTAATAGTGATGTTCTTGGTGGCGTTATATCTTCTTGGTTTTGGAGATCATGGTTGTACTCTACCATTTGGGAGCTCTTGTTGTTGATTTCTTCAATTTCCTTAGGGGCATGGATATTATTTAATTAGGATATGTTACCATGAATTCATGTGTATCTCGATATCACAGTTAAGTGGGAACTTTTGGAAATGATATGGATTCATCATTTGATGATGGATTATCTTCTATAGTGGTTATTGGTGTCATGGAGGAGTTTTTGGATCATGTTTCTTAAATGCAATAATAGTTCATTGAGATTGTATGTTTTATTGATAGAATATGGTTATCTTCATGTGATTTGGAGATGTTGACATCTTGGTACCATGGAGAACTCTTGAAGTCTTTGCTTGATGTGTTTTTTTTATGATTTATCAATTTGACATGTGATCCTTATTTTGTAGGATGGTTTCTATTATGTCATAATGTAATCTTGATTGCTAGATTATATTTTTGGCATGATACATGTGTTCTTACAAGCATGATATGTTAATTAGAGCATATGATATTCTTTCAAGGAGATGTTAGATCATGATGTCATGATTACGTTCTTGATTTTGTGGACATGCAATTGGAGCTTTGGAATTGGTCTTGTTGGTTCTCTTGGTATTGAGTATATTATTTATTTTCTTCGAAGCTTCATGATAGCATTGTGTTGCATTTGGAGCTTGGAATGGATCTATTGGTTACAAGTGCTCATGGATACTTGGAGACTGGGGTGAGGCTAAGATACCTCTTGGGACCAAAGACATGTGTTGAGATGATTACTCTTTGATGTGGTTTCAGTAGGAAGTATTAGGAGCCTTCACCTATATATAAACATGAGTTCAGAATGGACCTATAGATGAGATTGTTCTTTGAGTGAGTCATGGCGACTTGGTTAACCTAGAGGATCATTATCAATCCCCACTCTTGGTCTACTCAATGATTTATAATATGAGAGGTATTTCCCATTCTTGTTTTAATATGCATTATTTTTTATGCATTTTCTTCTCATTAATATGCATCTTAATCTATGGTTGTTTAGTTTTGGAGGGTTCAATATTTGAGAGATGATTGGAATGGTTATCTCCTTATGCATATGAGTTTAGTTATGATATCATTCATTTATGAGGGGTTTAAGAGATGTTATTGGACTTATTTACTTGGTTTTGGGATGGATTATTTGGCTAATCTTGGTTATAGTTAGATGTGGATAATGCTATTCTATTTGGGGTTTTATGAAGACCATACTTTTCACAACTAGAGCATTTGGATGTGTATGTAGAAGGACATGCTACATGCTTTAATTTTCAAGATCTCTCTTTGGTCTTGTTCTTCCTCCTAAATGTTTGTTTTCACATAACATTAGATTTGAGGGTTTTTGGAGCTAAGGTGATCAGTATGTTTATGTTCATGTGTTTTTCATTATTCTTTAATGATAACATGAAGGTTCCTTAATCTCTTTCTTTTATTTAGTTTGGATAACTTGGGATAGTTATGGAGACTAGTGGTGAGAGTTGTATTACAATAGATTAATTTGTAGGTTTTGCATATCTTTATGGATGTTCCTTGGTACTATATGATATTGGTTACAACTTCTATGTGATAGTATTTGTGGATTTTGGATGCCTTGATAATTTTTAGATTTGACATCACCTATGTAGTGGGAGTTCCTATATGTGTGTGTTCTTTACGTACATGTTTTATACATGGATCTTGTGATTGCATTTCATGGGTTGGATATGTTGATGGCACAGGTTTACCTATTATGATGTGTATACCTTGGTTTTGAGGTATGGTTAGTTCTATGTGGTAGCAAATATGTGTAGTTTCTTTTTATCTATGGTGATTATTTTTTAATAGCTATAGATGCATATTTGTTACCATTGGATTTATTGTTTATGTTTGGATTTCAGTTTGAGGTAGGACTTATGCTTCTTTGTGATAGTTAGTGTGACATCTCTTTTATGGGGTCTTATATTTTGTGCATTGACATGATAGAGGATGAGAGGATCCATGCTTGAGATGTTAGTCACCTTGATTATTTTTGTAAGTATCTTTATGGAACACATGAAGCACTATGATTCCTTGATGGTACATGTTGACTATAGAGGTTATTCTCTTGTTGTTTGAGTTTACTTTTCACCCCTTATGCAATGCATACAAAAAGTGGAATATGATAGGAAAAGGTTTGTTGTACACCTTGCATAATGTTATAATGTAATTTAATATTATTTTTGGTGCACCTAGGGGATCTAGATATGTGTGCATCACATGGGTTAGACATTCTTGGAGCCACTTTATGTGTTTATGTAATGTTGGGATAAATATTTAATATGGGTTTACACATTGGGAAATATTTAATATTAGGAAAACTTAGTACCAAAAATTAAATGTGGGGGGAAATAGTTTTGTAAGCTCATGGTATTGGTCACATGGTTTGTGTAATGCCACTTGGTGGTTTTGTGCAACTTTATTTCTATAAAAGCAAGCATATGTGTAGTTGTCTAAGGTTGGATATTTTAGCTAAGGGGGTTGTGAGAGCATCTCTTATAGGTTGCACATGTGAGGGTTTGAAGCATGACATGAGATGTGTGGTTGCATGCTTGTTCACATGGAGCACAAATAGAGAGCTTGATGTTTTAGACGTATTCATGGAAACTTTGCAAATATATTGTAATGATTTCACTGATGAATAATACATGAGTGATGGATGTTTTTGGAGGCTAGTTTCTTCCCTCTTAAAGGCTTTCTTGGGGTATATATTGTGTCATCTTTGATGCTATGTTGTTTATTCTTTTGCATATGGATTCTGAGTACTTGTTTGCATGATTTTATCTATTTGGGTTATGTGGAAAATTTCATAGATGGCCACAAATTTCCTTTCACCTTTGGCATTGTAATTCTTAGGGTGGGGTGTAACTATGCCCCTATTTTAGAAAAAATCTCAAAATTTCCTAAAAATTACCATAGAGCATCTCTAAGGCTTGCACAACATATTTCTAATCTTAGAAACCATAATCAACAAGTACACACTTTTATTTTTGCATTTCCTTTATAATTGTCATTTATATTTATGTTTTCTAGTGTTTAAGAGTTGTTATCACTTCCCAATTCTTTATACTAGTTATCATTGATTAGATATGTAACTTATTTCTATTATTTTTATAATAGGATTAATATATGATTTATGCTTATTAATTACTACATTAGAAAGAAACATATATCTTATACACATATTCAAAAGATTAGAGAATATTTTTATTCTTTTAGTAATATATTGAGGTCTACTTTTGATGGTGGGTTTTTACTTGAAATATTTTTTCCATGTATATTTTGTGTCATGTTCTCTTCTATTATATTATTTATCTACTTTTCCTCTTCTAAGTTTCATTAAGGAATACTTTGTTTCGATCAATAAATTTCTTACTTCCCATTGATCCTAGTTGAAGTGTAAGAATTGTAAATACAAAGGGGAATTATAATACATGCAATGTTTTCTTGTGATTGTGTTGAATGGGTCATAATAGTGATGACAAAGGATGTGCAAAGTGAAATGAGGTTTCAAATATAAATGTGGTTGCAATAAAGGTTTTGTTCAAACATTGGGTGACTATGGCTATGGAAGAGGGTCTCTAATGGTTTTAAAATTAGATGTATGGATTCATACAGGTTATGGTAGTAAGAAGAGGAGAGAAACCATGATTTCTCCTCAAGGGATATTATGTAATACTATATGATTATTTAGTATATTTCCTCTTGTTGTGATGGTGCATTCAGTAACTTTCCTTTTGTGATGATGGAAGCACAAAGTTTTCTCAAAGAGGTGTTATGACATAATAAAGGGAATTTTGGCATATGTATGATTCTATACTAGGTTTTAGAGTTTATGGTGAACACAATTATACTAATAACTAGGGAATGATTGGCATGGTGGGAATTATAGAGCATGTAATTTCCTACCTTTAATTTTTCTCTCACTTTAACAAGCTAATAAAATTATAATTAACAAGAATATAATTCAATATTCATAAATCATCGCATTAAAGGATACACAAAAAATGATATAGGTCTTCATCTCTTCTTAGTTATTCTATCATGTTCACATACTTTCTCTTACAAATGCACAACATCAAAGCAACATAGTTACTATATGAAAAACTAATATAAATACCATAAACATATATATAAATTAGAAATGAAGCACAACAAGATTATAAACTTAACTAAAATACTACATTTGCATGGAAGCATTGCATCAAACAAATACTAAGATTAAAATGAAATACTAAGCATAAAAATGAATATAAATGAAAATACTATGCACAAATGTACTAGTAATGCATGTGACTATTGTGATACTAGTTCAAAGGAAAAAGCAAAAATGGATTAATGGGGGTTAAAATAGGCTATGATAGGATCATGTAGGAAATGGAATATAGGAAAAAGGTTTAGCTATATCATGGATATTGAGATATGATAGGAAAATATGTTGTGATAATGTTTTCCATATCATCACCACCAAACTAGTAAACAAAACCAAACCATATCTAAATAAAAAGAAAATTAAAAGTTAAAAAGGAGTCATGACACCCAAATAATGATTAAACGATCAAAGGATTCAATCCACCCCCAAAAAGGTGAAACTAAAATTTAGAATGGACCAAGCCACCCTAAAAAGAATAAACCAAAAGGTAAAAGGAGGCGCACTGCTTCAAATAGGATAAAATAAAACTAAAAGGGGACCAAGCTAACTCAAAAAGGATAAAATAGAGCTCTATAATGGTAAATTGGGTAAAGAGGATCCAAAATAAGCTTTCTCACTGAGTACAATCTTGGTAAATGGTGGTAGGTCCATCATTGGTTAAAATATAGGTGAATATTGGTATTGTCCACCACTGGGTGAAATCTATAATGTCTGTTTTGTTGATATAAATTATATATAAGGTATGCCCCCACTTAAAATGATAGGAAAAATAAAAAATCCAATCAATTTAAGGTAATAGATAAGGGTAAAAGATGAGTTTTTTTATGGGAATATTAGGATAATATAAGCAAGAAGGGTAAAAATAGATCTTGCCTCAAATGATAAGAAAAATATGCCCCAAAGGGAAGTCCAATGGTGCAATGGTGTAATAAGCATCAATTTTATAAAATAGGTTATTAAGAAAAAGCTATGAATAATTCCAATTAAAGGGAGGCATATGCCCCTAAAGGTAATAGTTGGCATCATGTTATAATAATAAATATAGTGAGTATAAAATAGATAATTTCATGTGATTCTAAAAGGTATAATATGTGATGTAGGATAGTTATAATAGCATACGGGAGATATTATGGGGCATGCCTCCAACTAAATAAGATATAATGATGTGGAAAGTGTTATTGGCATACAAAAGGTAGAGAAAATAACAAGAAAAGGTTCTAACCATTTAGGATGATGGCAATGATAAGATGACCCTAAGGTATGATGAATGCTTGATAGAAGTCTAGTAGAGGTAATTAGTAGTAGATAGGTACTATATTATAAATCTAAATGTTCAAATATGTGAGATAGGATAGTGATTATATATGTATATAAATGAAAGGGGAAGACAACTAAAGAGACCATGTCTCTAGATAAGTAAGATGTGACAATGTCATGAAGGGAATGGAAAAGAAGGAGTATGTGTAATGTAAATATAATAGATAATCAATCAAAAAAATTAGGTGTGGTGAAATGTGGATTTTTTATATCTTGACATTTTGACCATACCTATGTTAAAAATTTCAAGGCCTTCATTATGCATTTTGTGTTTGTTATAATTCATTAAGGTAACTTGTCTTGCTTTAAATTTTTCCTCTCAATATTGAATCGTCATTGTTTAAATATACATATCAAGTGAGTTAGGTCATAAATTCCTTTAGAAGATCCTAAGTTCTCAATTTGATGTAAAAAAATAAAGAAATTGTAAGTTCTTGGTACTTGCAAAGATGTAGAGTCCAAGTATAGTCATGCAAGCATATGTGGGCTTTCTTGTCAACTCTCCAAGTTTGAAAGGCTATAGATATATATGTTATAGAATTATATCACTATTTCACACAATGTAAACATGTCTTGTTCTCACCCCTCAAAATTTCACAAATTGCATAATGTGTAAAAATTCCAAAGCATTGGACAACTTTGCATTATACTTAATCATCTTCTCATAATTTGTAAATCATCTTTTAGTTTTGTGCCATGTAGTTCTACATGTTAATAAAAATTATCATGATTTTTAAATACATGCAACACTCAACCCTTTCAAATATTATTTATGCTCTCATGTAATAACCCTATCAAGTCAGTATGAAGATCAAAATTATGAACATCAAGTGTAGTAATGCACACCATGTATATCTTACTTGTGTTTACACTCCCTATTTTCTTGACACATAATATATTAGATATGTAAACATTGTTGGAGCAAAAAATAATGATGCAATATTCAAACTACCATGAAATGAATCAAGCATAATGCAAAATTCAAATAACTATCATAGAATGTGTGTAGATACAATGAACAATCCTTGTTTATGTAGGACAAGGAGGAGATAGGAAGGCGAAACAGAAAGATTAACTAACCCTCCAAGTGATGTGATGTTGGCGTAACAACTAACACCTCTGGAGTGCGAGTTGGTACGGATAGCTATGCACACTATGCAATGAGTGCTCTTCAAATTAGGAGGGGAAGCTCCCTTGTTGTGCTTGACAAAAATGCTTGAAAAGGGAAAAGTAATCTAAACTATATCCTGTCTTTTTGTCTCAGCTGTAGAGGTACAAGGCTTTCACGAAAACTCTATACGTTGCAGCTAAGTATTTTCTAGTTTCGCTTAATTACAACTCACAAAACTAAGTAACTTAAACTATCCAATCTCCTCAAGAATTCATAGCATGAGGAAAAGGAGCGGGAATGATTATCTGACGATAAGCTGGGTACAGACTCACAATGTGAAGGCAAGGTGGTACAACTATCTGCTTGTCTAAATAGGCTTATTGGAAACAACAATACATGATAAACTAAGTACATATTCTCAACATGAAGGCAAGGTGGCACAAATATCGGCTCAATCTGAATAAGTTTATTATTCACACACATCACACGATAACCAAGTACAAATTCTCAACTTGAAGGCAAGGTGGCACATCTATTAGCTCAATCTGAACAAGTTTATTGAACACAAAACAAAGTCGATCTAACTAAGGAAAGAATTCACCATTATAATTGCATGAAACCCAAGTGGCATAAAAATTCATCATAATAGCAAAAACACATGAACAAATACAAAATGAGCAATATTGAAGGCAAGGTAGGCACAACATATATTTCTCTCTCATGCAAAAGTTCTTGAACAGATACAATAATAGCAATACTACAGGAAAGGTAGGCACAACATGTATGCTATCACGCAAAATTTAATTACAAATGAGCAAAAGCTCTTATTTATAGACATCAAAAGGTGTAGGGAACCCTAAAATCACCTTGAGTCAACTACAGTCTTGCAATGCATGCAAGATTTATTGCTAAACCCTAATAAAGCAAACTATACAGTTAACTGGAAAACTACCATCAGTTAACCGATACAAATTAATCTAAATGGACAATGTGCAAGCATGCATCCTTATTGAAAGCAAGTTAACTGGAACAATACCATCAGTTAACGTAAACCCTAAATACAACTTCAAGTGAATAAAGCTAATCCCAAAATAGATATGCATGAGATGAGACAACGAGTTAACTTGAAAAGGTAACACCAAGTTTAACTCTTGTGTTTAATGTCTATTCTGAGAGGTGGGAACTGAAGTCTACTGGTCGTGATCTCGAGCAACCAATCCCTCAACAAGATTGTTAACTGCATCAGCATCTAAAGGTCGTCACAATTCACTACCTGTCAGCAACTTGAGCAATCTTGGCAATCTTTGCACACTCAAACTAGCATTTCATTGATTGGTAACTTTGGCAGCTCCGTAACTGAAGTGATGGCCACTATCTCTTTTGCAGCTTGATGCTTCTGACGCTTTTTACGTTTTTCACACTTTTCTTTGACAAAACTGTGAAGTTTGACTGTAAACACTCTGGTTGTGAGAAATGCAAATGAACTTGCTGCACACACAAAACTTCAATGGTATCAACCCTCTAAACCGGCTTTGGAAGAAAATCGGCCATACGAGGCATGCAACTATATGGATTTGAGTAACTACGCCTGTCAACCCTCTAAAGCACTTGATACAAATCAGTCTCAGCTCTTCTAATGAAATTGTGAATTAAGACCGATTTGGTCTTGAATTCAGTCTACATGAACTGCACTCTGAAAAACTCGCCTGTTGACTGTGAACATGGCTATATTCTGACAACTTTTTTGGAAAGCTAAAAATAGCCTAGCTAAAAATAGCCTATCGAAGGGCAATTTTCACAGAAAAATCTGAGATATGGGTTTTGTCCAGAAAAAGATTATAAGACAACCCAGAACATCAAAAATGTGAAAATACAACTTCAACTCAACCATGCAAGGAATTTTTAGTTGAGAAAATTAGAGCTTCAAGAATTGATGCTCTAGAGTAAATTTTCCTGAAAAATTCTAGCACATGGGTTTTCTCGAGGAAGCTATTATGAATCAACCCAGATGATTTGTTTTGTCAAAATTTGCCAGTTCTTCAAACATGCGAGTGAATTTAAGAAGAGAAAGTGGAAGAATTTAAGAACAAGAGATGTTTTTTGATGTTTTGTTCTACCAAAATTGCCACTCTACCTTGAGATTCGCTAATAATTTTGACTTATACCTGCAAAGAAAGTGTTTTGATGTCTTCGCCAATGATTGCTGATGAGAAATTCACCCAACTCTGAAGAAAAATTGCCTTTTCTCTGAAGAATTATGAATTTTCTCAAGTTGTGTGAATGAAATATGACGCCATGCTTGAATTAATAGAATAAATTCGCACCTCAAAGGTGACTGCAAGACTAAAAACCCTCGACTGAAATAGAAGGCTTATGATTGGACCCCCTTCAATTGAAATGTGACTGACTCAGAGTTCCGGATTTTAAAATAATAATCAAAATATTCATCATGTGTTTTTGAAATCCCAGCACAAAGAGGCACCAATTTGAGAAAATCGCCATTTAATGCTTTGACATGCAAAATAAATATTAAATATTATTTTATTTAATTGACAAACCACGTAAAGCACTTGGATGGATTCGGCGAAATTCACTGATTTCAAAAAGTCCTCATTTGTCCACATAGGCGTCCATTTTCTCAAGATATTACATTTTTTATTAACTTCCTACTTTGTAGCTGACTACAAAGTTACAACTGGCCATCTTCGACACTAATTTCTGGGTGACCAGGTGATGTTGAGACTAAATAGGGATATTCATTGTGAAGCCTGCAGAGCAAGGAAGAAATGTCTGATGGGAGTCATCACTGCAAAATCCATCATTTAACACCTCAAAGAATTAGGCGCCCTTGATTAAATTGATTTTCAGGCACTAGACAGTCTTTTCTCCATACTGCCATCTGACGCTTTAAGTGACTGTTGATGTTGAACGGAGAATCCTGCTGACTAGATAGCAGGCTCACTACATGACTAGAGGTATTCTGCATCCAATGAATATATGCAAGGCATCTAAAAGTTATATTAAGGATCCCAAAAGTAAGGGTGCCCCTGGCCTGAAAAGGCACAAACACCATTTTGACGAAAGTACAACTCTCAACCAAATGCCCTACTTTGACCTTTGATATCGGGAGCTGGGGTGACCTGATTCAAGCACCATCTATCTCAACGTGTAGCCAGGAGGACCTACAAGAGATTTCTTTGGAGGTGACGAAGCGAGAAAATTGCTTCTAAGACCTCAAAGAGAAAGGGGCCTTTCCCAAGATGGAATAGATGACCAGACTTAGCCATTTTCTGAGTTGTCCTCATTTTTCAGTATTTTGCAAAAGACCTCAGACATACGAGCGTTTGCCAAATCCCGGAGGCTGACGGTTGGGCTCGTTGGATAGCTGGAGTAATTGTGCATAATTTCCATGAAGACTTTGAAAGCAAACAACTCCACTTGACAGGCCTAAAGGCTAGGCGCCCCTGGCCTACAAAAGTACAATGAAATTTACATGTTTCTCTGCCCGCTAAATTGCGTGCCTGGTAGAATCTCTGCTACGATCTTTCAGAATGTCGAATTAATAGGCAAGTTGGTGTATCACGAAACTGGACTAGAGTAGCACAGATGTTAGGAAGACCTCATCAACAATTTCAATTATCTCAGGGGTCAATTTGAAGGGCGCCCCTGAGCTATAGGGGCACAAATTCATCATTTGAAGAAGTTCTGTGATATGAGGTCTCTTTGCAATCTCATCTTCTAATGTTGACTACCGGAGCTCTGGGACTTGAATGACTGCATTCAATAGCTCCTCAGATAGGCAGACTAATCATGAAAAGATCAAATGTATCAACAATAAAAAATAACAAGATTTAACCCCCCTTAAAGAGGTGCGCCCTTGAGCTACAGGGGAGCAAAAGCTGGAAAATTATAGGCTTCTGCAATCTGTAACTTCTAGAATCTTCAACTTGTGATGTCAATTACCGAAGTTAAGAGTCTCAAATAGCCTCACAGGATAGCTCATCGGATAACTAGAGTAATTCTGAAGAATTTGACTATATTCATGAGCATGTGCCACAAAATTTAGGCCTTCAAAAAGAAGGGTGCCCCTGGCCTACAGGGGCACAATTTTTCTTTTCCTTGAGAAATCTTCATAAATTAACCATTGAAATCTTTGTCTTGGTCATTGAAATGACCATACAAAGGTATAATTGTCGATGTGAAATGCTCCACCATCGTGAAATGCTTCGTTCTGAGTCTCTGATTCAGGTTCTAATCAATGAATACTGCCTTTAACTGACAAAACATTGACAAAACTCCATGCTTGATATTGCCCAAAAACTATATTTGACATCATTTTAGCAAGATTTAGACTCTTTTACGCAAAATACCTTGTTGAAGCAAAAAAAAAATTGGTTTGGTTACAACATGTGACACATGTAGAAGAATTGGGACAAGTGTGAAGGCATGTGTCAGATGTCTATGAGGCGAGACAACTAAACTACTAAGTGAAATTAAGCTAGTGTGAATAGGACTACTAGGTGTAGGAACTAGATAAATGATAACTAGATACATGAATACACTTTTCACACAAATACCCCCCCACCCTTAAGTGATACTTAGGGAGTAAGTCGCTGAAAAATGAGTCCCAAAAACAAGGTCTAATAAGGTACTCATGTACAAAATAAAAGTCTCTCACAAATGGAGTAAATGAGAAAACCTAGTGGGAAAGAAACTCCTCTATGGAAAAAAGATAACTATATACAAAGGGAGGAGGAATCAAGACCCCCCGAGGAAAACTTCCTTCACCCAAAGCAATAGGCGCAATGCAATATAGCGAGGTGATGCTAGGGGTTTAGTGAAGATGTCTGCAACTTGATCCTCAGTGCACATATACTCTAAGGATAGAAAAGCATCCTAGACAATCTATCAAATGAAGTGCATATGACTCTCAATGTGCTTTGTTTGTTGTTGCTCAATTGGGTTGCATGAAATGTGAATGGCACTTTGGTTATCACACCACAGTATAGTAGGATGATCAAGTGAAAGACCAAACTATGTCATAAGTTGTTGAAGCCATAGTACCTCTTGGCTAACAAAGAACTACTCCTCAATACTCACCTTAGTAGATGATAATGTAATAGCGGTTTTCTCCTTACAAGACCATGCAACTAGACCAAAACCAAGAGAAAAAATATAATTGAAAGTGGACTTCTGAGAATCAACATCTCTTTTCCAATTTGATTCAATGTAGCCTACTATCTGTGAAGCCCCTAGTGTGCACTGAATGCTAAAATGAGTGGTGTCACTAATATATCTCAAAATACACTTAGCTACCTTCCAATAACTCTCATGAGGTTCATGCAAGAAATGAGAGACAAGCACGACAGTGAAGGTAATATTTATATGTGTGTGTCAAAAACAAAAAATCCCAACTAACTATCTATAAAAAGTAGCATCAACCACTAGGTGTGGTGCAATTGGTAGTCAAAGTGAAACTAGATTGGAATGGTGTAGGTGTGGTCTTACAATCACTCATATGAAATCGATGAAGCAAGTCAATGGTGTACTTCTGTTGGTATATGGAAGTCCCCTTAGTAGACTGAAGAACCCGAAGACCAAGGAAAAAATTTAGAATCCCAAGATCTATCATGGATGGGGAAGCATGGTCTAAACTTATTGGAGGAGGGGATTAAGGCATCCCAATGGTAAATTATTTGCTATAAAAGTGAGGACTAGTGTGGATTGGTATTGTGAAAGATCTTGAGTGTGCCATGTTATATGTGTGAAGTTCTCTGAATTATATTACCTTAATGGAGTGATTGGGCTGTAAAACTTATAAAAGATCTTCCAACACACAATCTACACTATGTTTGGATAGTAAGGTAAAAATACATCCTAGCACACTAGGAAGACATCCTCACATTGTACTTTTGTCTTGCCCAAATGGACAAAAAATTAATAGCCAAGTCAAAGTAAATCCTTGTATTCATAAGATGAAAATAACAAGCTCACAAAGCAAATAGAATATTTAAAATAATGAAAATTCAATGACAAGACTAGTTATTTAAATACTCAAAACATAAAACTAAAATGATAAATATAGATATTTTTGAAAAATATTATGCTTCTTTCTAAAATGGACTTGCACACAAAGGAAAGAAAAGAAAAATGTTTTTGGGTGGTTATTTGAGGGGATTTCCTTAGTAAAAACCCTTGTTTTGGTCTTCCAACCTCCACGACAACCAAGATTTTTATAATATTAAATTATAAATATAAATATAAATTATTTGGAATAAAAATATGATTGACTGTGATATAGAAAACACCAACTACTCTATACTAACACTTGAAATCTTCAAATGAAAGCAAAAATGATAGAATAATGATAAAGGGAACAATAGTATTAAAACAAGCTCATCCAAAAGTTCATGTGAAAACCCCCAAGTAGGGATTTATAACTTCAACCTTCTTGCCCTTTGCAATCTCATGAAGGTGGTGACCAAAAATCCTCAAGAAAATGACATGCATAATGTGATAGAGCTTGTTGGTTACCAAAATAGCATAATTTCTTCAAGAGTTATAGAGTTCAATGTTAGAGAGCCAAAAATCAACTTTCTTTCTCAAAAAAGGTAAGTCAAAATATATATATTTTTTAATTTGACTGCATGTAGTAGTGTTACTTCCAAATTGTATGTGGGAAGATAATGCTCCAATGACCAGTAGAACCATAAAATTTTATGGGATTCTAACACATCATGCAAATATCCACGTGTAGCACTCTTGTCCTAGAAAATTTGAATTTAGAAGGTCGAGATTATCATGAAATCACTAAATATATTAGATTTAATTGTTAGCATTTTGAAATTGAAGTGTTTTATATTAGAGGGCTAAAGTGAGGACATAAAGTGAAGACATGATGCAGTGTCAAATTGCAATGGTATGTAATTTTTGACACTACAAAGATTAGTTAAATTAATAATATTTTTTTATTTGATTGATTCATAGAATAGTTTTTATTTGCATTAATTAACTATGCCAAAATAATTAATATTACTTTAAAATAAAAGGTAAATTGATTTAAATATTAATTGTTTATTAGTTGATTCAGTGTGGAAGTTGCATTGGTTTAAAATAGGTAATTAGAATATTTGATTATATTATATTCCTATTTGTGAATTTAAATAATAGTTTTCTCTCATATCAATTTCAAAGGAGAGTTTAATATTAAAATTAATTTGTAATTTTTATTTTAGATTATTCATGGTGCAAAGTTTAAAATTAGAATTTAAGATTAAACAAATGGGATAAAGCTAATTCTTTATTTGAATAAAATATTTACTCTCAAATTAGTATTGGAGGAATTTTAGAAATTATGCTAATTATCTAAAACTAATTCTTTATTTATCTTAGAATAAAAAGATTTTCTATAAAATTATTTAGAGGAGAGTTTTTAGACATAATTTTTTTAGAGCAATCATACATTAGCTAATAATTAATTAATCTTTAATTGATTGTTTGTCTAATTCATTTCATGCACTTAAGCTAAAATTAGGAGTTCTTTTTTCTATTAACTATAAAGAATTTTTATTAGATCATTTAGTCTCATCACATAGGATGTTGTTACTTTTCATTATCTAATCTCTTTATCATTTAAGTTTTCTCTTATAAAGCACTCGCCCTCATTGTATTATCTCTTGCAACGATCTCCATGAAGATTCTTGAGGTTCATTCTCTAAGTTTTTCTTGTTGAGGATATATCAAATCATTATTTGCAACTCTCTTTGTGTGGAAGATGTTTTTGTTCATTGTTTGATCTTGTGTCTCATGTTTATTCACAATTATAACATGCTATCAGAGCATGGATACAAGAAACCCTTTCTCAATTTTTGAGTTTTTTTCTCAACTAGGGTTACAAGAGGAAATCTGAAATCTTCAATGTTTTTTTTTAACCCAAGGTCAATTGGGTGACCAGTGCCCAGCCCCTGGGGAGCTAAATTTTTTATCTTTTTTTTCAATTTTAGCAATACTGGGAAAATCATAACTTTTCTCTTGGTTATTGAAATTGGGAAAACAAGATATTGTAGAAAATTTGGTTTTGAGCACTATCCAATAGTGTTGGTTTTTTTCTCAGAGTTTGTTGTTGGTATATTTTATCGCCTATCAAAGTCATATGTGTTGTTTTCACTCCCGATCTCACAAGTTTTGACCCGTTTCTCCTTTTTTCACAATTCTAGCTACATTGGGACGCTCTTTTAGAGCTCTTCACGACTATCTATGCATTTTTTTAATATTTTTCTCCAAATACATTTTATTCATTTTTTGTGTTTTCACATTATGGTGAATTACTTGGACATTTTAGCTCCTTGAAATTTCTTGTTTGCATGGGATGACTTTTTTTGTTGTTTCATATGTATTTCTAGCATTTTATCCTATTTGGGAATTGTAAACATCCTTTGTATGTCATTTATCTTTTGTATATGCATTGAGATAAAGTGTCATTATGGTGTATCTTTTTTGGGATTTTGCACATCTTGTTGTGCCTTTTGTACTCACACTATGATATAAAGTACCATGGGTGGGTTGTGAGTGCCTTTGCTTTTTCATCACACCTTTGTCAAGTGAGTGTTCCTTCCATGACAACATCAAATCCTAGTGATTCTTGCCTCATGCATGTGTGCCTTGTTTGCAAACCCTTTTTATTTGCAGGTACTTTTAGTTGCATGTTCAGATGTTCTTTGTTCTCCTACGTGTACTTCTTGGTGATACATAGTTTTAATGGACCTATCTTGGCTCCTCCCTTTTGCATTATAGGGGGTTTCTACTATTGGTGCTAACGCTTCCTTGGTTTTATTTTTGAGTGATCTATGTATCTAGTTCTTGTTCCTATGTACTAGGAAGATGCAATGGTTGGTTACCCATGAATTTCAGTGAGATGGAGCATTTACCATATGGACATTCTTGGATTCCTATTTCAGCAAGTGACCTTCCATTTTCACTTGATCAGTGTTCTTCAGCCTATTGGTACTTGTGCCATTTATATATTTGAATTCCAGATGTTTGCCTTTGCTTTCCATCAGATTCAAGTACTGTCATTGGGGGAACTCATGTAGATTTGTATTTTCTTGATTCTGATCAACATCTATTTTAGAGGAGATTCTTCATTTCAGTACTATATTAGTCATCATTCAATGGTTTTCTACAACTTTTTCATGCTTGTGTGATGTTCTTCATGTTCTTATTCTTTTTGGGACATAATTTTGAATGCTTTTTCAATCCTTCATTCACATTTCTCTCTTTTAGGGAGGAGTTTTTCCCATGGGGTTTTCTCCTTTTCTCTCCAGTTGTGAGAGATTAGATTGTTTGTACATGGGTACCTCATCAAGCCTTGTTTGTCGAAACCCATCATGTATTCTTTATTTTTTATGCATTGGTATTTTAGGGGTTTTAGCTACCCCCTAAGTTCATCTTAAGGGGGGGTTTTTAGAGTAATCATGCATTAGCTAATAATTAATTAATCATTAATTGATTATTAGTCTAATTCATTTCATGCACTTAAGCTAAACTTATGAGTATTTTTTCTATTAACTAGAGTGAGCTTTTATTAGATCATTTTGTCCCATCACATAGGATGCTAACACTTTTCATGATCTAATCCATTTATCATTTAAGGTTGCTCTTATAAAGCACTCACCCTCATTGTATTATCTCTTGCAATGATCCCCATGAAGACTTTTGAGGTTCATTCTTGTAAGCTTTTCTTGTTGAGGGTATATAAAATCATTATTTGCAACTCTCTTTGCATGGAAGGTGTTTTTATTCATTTTTTAATCTTGTGTCTCATGTTTATTCATAATTCTAACAAATGTCACTTCTAAAACTCCTGCAAATCCATATCCCTTCCAAAACTCTAATCCTTTACTCCTCTGTGAATGGATTTGAAACTACTATATCATCACCTACAATTGCAACCATGTATTCTCCCAAGCATGGTGCCAAGGTTTTTACAAATGAAAAAGGAAAATAAATATGTGTTAGGGCATTGGATCCCAGATCATTATCCTCTTACAATGACTCTAATTTTATTTTTAATAGCTTCACTAGCCTCCCCTAAAGGGAAATTTTCCCTCACCTACACCAAAACTTCTCCTATTTCAAAATTGAATGAAGAAGTGACCAAAGGGGAGGATTATTTTACTAGACATGGACTAATCATTTATTTCAATCACCTCTATCTTGGCCTCCTTGATCTACATAAATGGATTAAAAACAATTAATGGCCCATAATAGAAAATAATTTGGAAATATATCCTTTGTATAGGGGTTTTTCATCATAGTTTTTTATTTTATCAAGGATTGAGATGTTATCCTTTGTGATTACTTTTGGATTAGGAGAAACACTCTCTAATGCTAAAATCTTGGCATCTTACTCTCAATCCCATCATTGAATATTTTAATATCATTCCTATTTGGGTTTGACTTACTAATCTTGTACAATTTTGGATTGATTCATGATTCAAAGAAATCAATAACTCTTTTGGGATGTTTCTACCCAAAGGAACTACTACTTCCCAAGTAAGTGGGATAAACTAATTTAGCAAAAGGGATGACATAAAAACATATATTTTTATGGTTTCATTAATAAAATATTAATACAAAATTAGCTAATTAGAAACAAAGAGTTAGGGCCACAAGTTTGTATATGTCCCCCCCTTAAAAAAATATCCTAAAAGCTAGAGATGGGATTATTGTTGTAGGTGGAAAAGGGGTTCCCATGTTGCATATTTTGGTTACAGATCATGCCAATGGATAAATACCTTGATAATTTTGTGGTTTAGATGTAGCATCATCATATTTCAAGGGTAGACTCAGGTTTGAGAATAATAGATGCTTCAATACCTAGTTCTTGTTATGTAGATTATGCCTAAAAACTAGATGGAGCTTGGATAAGGAAGGAAGCTCCAACTTATAAGCAACATAACCATTTTTTAAAAACTTATATAGGGGCCATAAAACTTGGGGGTGAGTTTCTAATGAATATTTAACTTCAAATATAACTACTTTTATAGTTGTATTTGAAGAAGACTATGTTTTTTATGGTGAAAGTGTAATTTGAACTATATTAATCATCTCGTTGTTTTATGTGATTGTGTGCCAAGTATAAGTTGTTATTGAGGGTGTGAAGAATGGTCTCATGTGTATAAAGGGTGGAATTCATTACATGTACCTTTGAGCTACAAGGTGTGTATGACTAGAGAGGGTGGCAATTAACCATACATGACTTTATATAGATTCATCTTGGTTGTTATGTGATAAGTGGTATTATACCACCATTTTTCTAATGGTAAGTATTTGGTCAAATGATTTTATTAAATAGAATCAAAGTAATATAAATTCACATGTATTATCATTGATTATACAAATCAATCAAATTAAGCTTTTTTGAAATCAATATATGTCAAATAATATTTATTTGTGACAAGATTATTGGTGTGTATTTAAAAATAATCTAACACTACAATGGAAGGCTAGTAATAACTAGTTTATTTTTATGAATTTTTTATAACTTAAATGAAAATAAAACTATTTTGTATTTTTTAATAAAAAAGGTAGATTACACATTTGATAGAAATGCATAAAAGAGGACTAAGATTAAATAACTAAAGATAATATATTTTGGATCTATATTCAAAATAATATTAGCACTTCATAAATCCTTAAAAAATAAGTACCTAAAGAGGTGGTTGTTTTATAGTTTTTTTATTTACATGAATTTGAAGTTCATTTAATCACAAGTATAGTAAAATTTTAATCACAAAGATGAGAGTGGAGTATTTATAAACTATTTTTTTATAAAATTTTCTTCTTTGAGATTGAAAAGAAAATGTAATATTATATTAAACTAAATGCTTCTAAAACATGAAGAGATATTTTTTATAAAAAAATCATTTAATTTAATGATTATGTAACTTACTAAAATCTAACATCCCTTGATACATCTTTCAACTATTTTATATTACCTAAATGAAGGACATTGTGATCATGTATTGAAAAGCACATATTCAAAAGAAAAATCATATAAAAAATGAGTAAATGGCCTCCCCTCAAAACCACGCCATCTTTTTGCTCACCTTTGATAATTAAAATGGATTTTTTACATAATATTCACCTTAAGTGAAAGGTTAGAATCTTGGCCTTATACTTTCTAATATTTGACTCCAACTACTTATAATGCAATCACAACTTATGGTTGATAATGTGACACGAAAAAATAGTATTTATATTACACCATTACATTACAATTTTATAATAATAGATTATCATGATAAATAAGCATTAAACTTTTAAATGCATTCAAGAAATAATGATGTGTCTAGAAATATGTATATAGCACACACAAAATAGATTATAAGTCTATATTTTATTTTAAATTGTAAGAATGTTATATTTTTAATGTAGTTTTATATAATGTGTCCTTAAATAGTTGTAGAGTCAATTGAAAGATACATGCCATATAAAATGAATTAAAGGATGATTAAATATTATGTCATTGAGGTCCTTAACCGCTCGAATAGCTATTATGTGTGATAGTGGAATCTGATAATTATGCAAGCATGTCATTGGACATTAATAACCCAAGGTGTGTCCTTGTTCCACTTGTTACAAGGGGAAATCATACATAAATCCCTAGTAAAATGGCATGGGCTTTAACCATATACAAATCACAAGGGTTGACATTAGAAAGAGCCGCAATAGATGTTTGTGATGTAGAGAGAGAAAGTTTGGCATTCACTACGATCTCTTGAGTTAAATATTTTAACTCATTGAGAATATCATCACTATTCTTATTTGAGTTATACTCTAAAATATTAAATACAAGTTATATTAACAATAGAAAAATGAAGAGCATACGCTCATTTATGGGGCTTGATAGGATGATCTTCAGATGAATTTGAGGATGGATGTGAAGTGGTATTTGTCAGATGAAGGGTGGGTCAAAGTAAGCTTTGACGAAGTAATACAAGGCAATTTGGGGCCATCAGGGTTGGTTGTATTATAAGAGATCATTCAGGTAGAAGGCTAGTAGAGTGGGAAAAGCGAGTCGCAGACGAGACAATAATGAAGCTGAGTTTCAAGTGGTATGGTTAGGTTTAAAATAAAGTGTCATGCTTGACCAACAAGACTATTTGTATGTGTGTCTATCGGCCATTTGATAGCATCTTTACATATTGTTACTAGTTCAATTTGAAATGAGAAGATATGTAATAGTTTTGGTGGGGAGAAAAGGACAAGACTACCCAAAAATACAGTGTTGATGAGTGAGGCATCCATCAATTGTCTTTCTTTATTATAAAGATTCAACATTTTATAAATTATTATTTTAAGATTTTATATTCAAAAGATGATACAATATATTATCTAAATTAATTGTTTAATGTCTTTCTTTATCAAAACAAAAACCTAAACTCTACATTAAAAAATTAATTTTTAATATATATAAAACATTGAATTCAAAATATTATTTATAATATATTTCATCATCAAAATAAAGACATGACTATACCCCACATTGGAAGATTTTCTTAAATATTTATAAAATATTAAATTTAGAATATTATCCCTATTTTTTAATTACTAATTATTTATCAATCTTGAAGTTAAGTATCGACTGAATATATAATTTGAATATTATATAAAAATATAAGTATTAATAAACTAATAACATTTATATTACTCTAAACATTAGTTAATTAATAATAAATAAATAAAATGTGTAGCCTTTGATAACATAAGGGTGTCATCATCATAACGTCGAAACTTTCCGGCTTTATCATTCGACAAAAATATTAGTATTTTTTTATATTGAACAAATAAAAATATATTCGAATGAAGTGGAATCCACGAGTAAGGGCTTTTTAAGAGTCCTCGTATGATAACCACTTACGGATTTGATAATAATATTTTAATGACGTGGGACCCACAGTTAGGGTGGGTATTTTATTTCTTCAATGGATGACAACTAGAGCTTTTAGACTTTCATCATACTCTCCATGTGCTTTGGATACCAAAATTGTGTTGTGGGATTGCGGACATATCAATTTGTTAGGTGAAGATGTTAGAAAAATCTATTTCAACACATGAAACCCCATTTCCTTAAAATTAGCAAACTTTGATTTGAAAGGTAACAAAATCATGTTGGTAAGTGTTGAATTAGTCTGATGAGCTAGTTCAAGTGGTTGTTTGTTGTATAGCTTCATGTGGGAGGTCTCGAGGTCCATTCCCTCGACCTGGTCACCTCTTATTGGGCCTCACTTGATGTCCCCATCGAGTCAGGCACTCGAAGTGGTGTCGATGGTTTACTCTGTGCTCATTCCTCGACTCATTGGGCGGTGTGCGAGGGGGTTCACCACAAAGCACATTTCTTCAGAAAAAAAAAAGTAGTGTTAAATTAATGTTTGGATGAAAGGATGGTTGTGCTTGTTCATTCAATATTGTGCTTTGTAATAGGTATCAACACACACCTAGGAAGACCTTATAATTTAAATGCATATCTTTAATGATATGTTTAAATTTTTATTATTTGTTGTATAAGTAAGAAGTGTGTATTGTTTTTATCTTCTTATATATTGAGTTTTATTTTAAAGAGGTCATTTTGGTAATTAATTTTAGTTATTTTATTTAGAAGTTGATGTCAATCTTAAAATTAGTTTTTTAGTTTATTCTAGTCTTAAATGGTTTGTACTAATTTATACTATATTCATTTATACACTTTGAATTGGAGCATAGACATGTAATTGTCCCTAAATTGTCCCTAGACTAAATTTCATGTGCAACCCTATCCTCCAAATTCCAGCATCCTTTCCCACCTTCCTAAGCCAACCCTTTAAAAAAAAAAAGTGTTGCATGTCGACTTGGGAGCCAAATAATTTAAATTGAACACCTAAGCTTTTGTATTTAGGGACAAGCCATATGACATTAGTTGTCATTAGATTATCAAAAAATTAAATTGAATTATTTGTATCACATTACAAAGCATTGCATCAACTTACATCATATATATTACACTTGGAATTATATAAGCACTTTGCATAATTTGTCTTTAATTTTTTAACTTGTTCAATTAGTAATGAGGGCTTGATGAAATTGAAGGAAGTCAATACAATTTCCATTGACCAATAACAAACTCCTCAATGCATTTCTTAGCGTCGGTAGTTCCCTTAATCATATATCTTTGCAAGTGCATCTAGGTTACAAAAGTATGTGATAGTAGAGGATAAAATCATGACTAGTCAAATAGGATTATGCTACTCTAGCCTAAATCATGTGTGCATTCTCATCTAGACACATAATAGAGTTTAGAGGCATGTTTATGATATCACCCACATGATAGGTTCACTATTAGAAGATTGAATTTGATCATCTTGCATCAAATGCCACGTAACACGTATTGCTACAAATATTTTACTACCAGAGAGAGCTAAGCACCCTAACCTTCTCATTAACTTTATCAATTTTCAATCTTAACTCGTGTTTATCTAAGTCGATTTACTATTATCTAGATGATCATTTAGTTGGGCTCAGATGAATACTACAAGGTGTCTTTTATATCCCTACAACTACAATCACCTTTAAGATGTATTGCCATGTAAATTACAAGTATTGAAAAGGAAAATAAACAACATTTAACAGTTTTCTAATATGTCTAGGGTAAATTAATAGTCAAGAAAGATAATCAATTAACCCTAGAATACTTTATTGAGTTGGGATTGATTATACTATTAAAATAAATACTCAAAATTAAATAAATGTAAGCAACAATATATAACTTGAAACTCAATGAAGGTTACATGTGATTTATGTCTCCAAATGCTTCACCAACATACCTATTTTTTAGAAATGATCAAATAAACACCTCATCGCCATTAAATTCTTTGTATGCCACTTTGTTGAAATCTTTTGTTCTTGTGAAAGTGATCTACACATCTGTGGATTTGAACTTTATCTAAGGAAATGATCTTAACATAATTTGATGCATATAACATATGTCTGCAAAGGTGTGGTGTTGATAAACATCATCCAGTGGCTTGCTAGGGTAGGAAAGTTCTCCTTTGGTTAAGTATCTATCAGTGATTTAATAATAGAGACAAATGATAGAAGATAATAGGAAAATATGCAGTGATGCCTAGGATCACTAATGTAAGTTGACAATGTAATTTTGATGCTCTATGAATGATCCTTGAATGATAATGTAAAGTATAATGGAAGCTTTCAAATAATTATTTGGTAGTTTGAAATGAATTAGGATTTGTCCCTAAATAAATATCCTAGCACAAAAATTAACAAATTTTCTCTCAAGTTAGATCATAACAGGTAATTGTAGGAAGTCAACACGAGCCCAAGATTTATATTTAAACTTACAAGTTCTAGGGTCATTTTAAATTAATAGATAGATAAATAAGAGGGTCAAGACTAGTTCTTTGGAACATGTACATATGGAATCAGATAAGATTGAGGTTATTTGATATCATTTACATTGAAATGTGTCACTTGCACACTACTCTTTACACTAAGGATAACTAGTCAAAGTGAGTCCAAAAAATAGGAAAAATGTAAGTTATACAATTTTTTCCATTATATTTTTCTCCTAATTTGACTTGCATGTGAACTACTATGAATATGCATGTCAAAATAATATAAATAGCCAACATGAAAGTAAATAGTTAAACACTCATAAAAATAATACAAATATGGATATCAACTTGGTACATCCTCATTGCAATTAGTGATCCATATTGAAACTTGAAAAATAGAAAATAAATTAACAAATAGCATCTATGAAGCATTTAAAATATACACTCAATATATTTTCTTAAAATATAAAAAGAACAATGTTAAGGGATTCCTCCTAGATAGAATAATTATTCCTCTTGGTGCAAAAGAATCTTTGTGATTCAATAAAAAATGGAAGCAATCATGAGGTAGTCAAATTACTCATGAAAGGTATGTCAATGACATTGAATGCCACCCTCCAATTGGTTGCATATAATGGATTCAATCAATTGGAGAGAAAAGATAGGATCGTTCCATGAAACAACATAGTAATATATAAACATGAACGTATGTGCGAAAGAGGAATCAAAGAACCCTCAATGTTACCTCCAATGAGTACAAAGAGAAAGTGTTGATAGATTATATTATAAATTATAGATAAATATAAGATAGGTAATGAATAGCATGTGAAAAGGGGAAATATGGACCCTTAATGTTACCTCCAATGAGGGAAATCAATAAAGTTAAGTGTAAGATCTAACCTTTGATAAGAATTGGTGTCATAACATGTGAGCATGTAATTGTAGTGTAGAAAAATGTATCCCTTTACATTTTCACACTTTTTTGGTCCCTCCTTGTTAAAAATTGGGCTTCTTTATGCCTTATTGGGTCCTATTTTGCATCTACAAGCCTTATTTAATGCATCTTTCTAAGGATAATCCTGACACTTAACTAATGACCAATCATAATTCATGTTTTTGGGTTGTGTGTTCTAGATTTGGTGATTTGGGACTCATACACCACCTTGGGCATATAGGTCCCACCTAGGTTTTGGGGCTTGATCTGGAAAATTGCATTGAACTTAACATTTCTTGAAATTTGTGTCCCAAGTTTAAGCTACTAGGACTCATACGCCCAAACTGGCATATGAGTATCGCTTTAGCTTGGACCTATTTTGAATTCAATTCTTGGTGATATTTTATTCTACTAGATCTGCTGCTAGCTTGTAGTGTTGTAATTTTGAGAAATTTGGCATAAACAAGTATAAATACAAGCTTATTTCACACAATTTCTCCTAATAGGCAATCTAGCAATTTTTATGAGCAAGTGTGATCTAAGCATTCAAGCAGTCTAGCAATTGAAAAGCATTCAAGAGAAAATTATCAAGCATTTTGAAGCCACATTCAAGATTCAAGCATCATGTCAAAGTCATCATGCATCATGTGTGTTTTTGAGCTAACATTTGTGATGTAGGTTTTCATGATTCAAGCAAGTATTCAAGATCAAGTTTCACATCAACAATCAAGATTCAAGATCTACATTCATGTTAGCCCTTTCATACAAGATTGCAGCCTTCATATCAAGGGTTTGGTGAGTTGTACCATTGCATATTGTTCATTCATCATTCCTTCATTCTATTTGATTTGATTTCAAGGTTTGATTACCAAAACAGGGTTTGACTAAGGCAAACCCCTATTCTCTAACAAATCAATATTTTTCTCTCCTTTCATGTGTCATTACATATCTAAGTGTTTTGAGACTCGAAGATCCTTTGAAGACTAAGTTGTAGGATTGAAGAAAGTTGTCAAGAAGTTGTCATCTTCATGGAAAGTCACCTACACCTCGCAATTTAGACTTTTAGACTTGGAGATCGGACAAGAGAGAAGCTACAAAAGATCACTAGAGGATACCAGAGTTTCAAATAAACCATGATACTGAGACTAAATTTCCACCTTCGGCATATGAGTCCCAGTATACCACTTTTCAACCATTTTATGTAGATCTTGTTTTACTAGTTTTAGATTCCAGATTCAACCAGAAACCTTGAACTAGGACTAAATCACCCAGTCTGGTGTATGAGTCCCAGTTCACAACAAAATTCATAATTTCAAGATTGTAGACTTGTTTTAGGTATCTCCAGTCTTCCAGGTACTTCTTTGTTTAGCCTCATTTTGTTATTCTGATTTTAAGTTCATTTTCTAGGTCATATAGTTAGATTTGCATATTTCTTTCATATCTTTCTTTCTAAGCATTTGCTTAGTGGTGAACCCCCTCTTTAATCACACCTACAAAGCCCCTCATAGTCCTTCCCTCAATTGATTCACTTGGTTGAGGGATCTCTAGGGTTTCCTTTAATGAACTAGAGTGAAATAGGAAGGATTCCCCCTTCTTGCGTGTTCCATCTCCTAAAAGGTGGAACACCTTATTTCCTTTATTTTAGTAATCATAAGATAAGCATGCAAACATAAGATGCACATGTAATTATTTTTAAAGTAAAATAGGCATATCACCTAATTAATTAATTAGGTCATCCTTTTACTTTATTTCACTTAAGTTAAACTTACGAGTACTTTTTTATTTTTGTGCCATGTGCTTTTTGTCTCATGGCATAAGATTGGGAAGCTTGTCATGATCTAATTTAATCATCACCTAGGGTTTCATCTAGGGTTATTTTTTATTTTTCCTTTTATAAGGATTCATTATTCGACATTGCAATCATCCAATCCATTCAATATAGATGCATATTCAAATGCTTATTTTGATCCAATAAATTCACAAGGTTGTGTAGCACACTATCTACTTTTTCTCTCTTCATGTGATACACATTTTGGTTGCAAGTGATTTATGGGAGTTGTGGGGTTCAAAAATAAACTCCAACATGGTTTTAGAGCACTAGATATATGACTTCCTATCTATTTTTTGAGGTTCGGCCTTGAGGAAAAATCTATGCATCTTGGAGAAAAATGAATATCATTGTTATGTCTAGAACATCCAAAAACCCTAAGATCGCCTATCTAAACTCTCAATTCCCATCTATTTAAAAAAAAAAATCGGGTCATTAAATTTGTTACACATAAATTTGTACAACCATACATATTTGAATGGTTTTACAACACCATACACAAAATTGTTACATTGGTGGTTGTCTTTGCACCAAAAGATCGACCTGTTAATGCCTGATACAATCGCCATATTTATACAAGATCCACAGGAGGCAATTAAGCCATGTCATGAACCCAAGCACCGCACTGCACAAGGAAGACCAAGAGACACACCATATTGCAAAAATCCCCCCAGCGCAAGCAAGGGGTTTGAACCTGTGACCTTGGCTCTGATACCAATTGTTACATTGGTGGTTGTCGTTGCACCAAAAGATCGACTTGTTAATGCCTGATACAACTGCCTGATTTATACAAGATCCACAAGAGGTGGTTAAGCCATGTCATGAACCTAAGCATCACGCTGCACAAGGAAGACCAAGGGACACACCATCTTGCAACAAAAATTTCCATTAATTTTGCACAAAGATTCACATTTTTTGGCATTTTTTTCTATTTTTTATGCATCATTCATTTAAGTGGGGAATTTTTTGTAAAACAATGGCAAGAGTTTGAATATTTCAACAATTTTTTTATTTTTTAATGTTGATTTATATTGGCTAGCGATTGATTTGATAGATGACACCATTACTAAATCAACACCATCTCGTGTTGCATTGTTGGGTAGAATAAACTCTAATGAAACACTATCATCGAGATTTAGAATGTTTTCCACTAGCCAACCTTACGAAATAAACCATCTACACCCCTTGAAAACTATTTTTTACAATCCATCGACTATTTTTGCATCTCAAGGGAAATTTAGCAAGTTTTTCAATGGTTTCATGTAGCTACCATTTTATGTGATGGGGAAATTATGGAAAGAGACAACATATTTTGATGATTTTGTTTTGTAGGAATCAACATCACATCAAAGTGATGTCAATAGTTGTACCATAAGCCTGACCATCAAAACCCTAATCTTTCCCTAAAGTATTTTTTCCTTTTGGCATAACTTGGCAATACGATGTTGAAAATTGGCATAAAAGATATCATCAAAAAGTTGGTTCCATGTAATTTATAGTGGTGCAAATCTCATCATCAAATTTTGTTGTTGATATAACTTATTGCTTGTTGAAGTGATATCATCATTTTTTTCTTTCAAGCTCATAATTTTTTTCCTATATCCACAATTATTGTGACATTGGAAGGGTATTTTAGATCCCTTCATATCTATCCATTCACTTTTTCCAAAATCTACCCTAGGTATTTTTTATATAGCTTGTCATTTTTGGATGTTCTAGTCAATTAATTAGACATCTTGGAACTTATAGATGTTTTATTTGCATTATATGACTTCATTTGATCTTCTTTATATGCATAGAGGTTACTGGTCTTTGATTTTATAATTTGAGGTGTCATGGGTTTTTTGTCCTTCTTTGGTAATCCTAGAAAAAGAATAATTGTGAGGCTTGGAAAAATGACATCCTAACACATGTCTCAGGTGGCTTAATTTTTATCTTATCTTTATAGACACATACCTAAACCAAACACACCAAGGAGTAGACAATCTTGGGATAACATCATTGATTATGTTGTTGGGTTATTTTTTTACAGTGTTGATCATGACAACGATTGTATTGTATCGATCATTGATCTTGTCCCCACACACTTTGGACTTGACTTTGAATATCCATAGAGACCCTCATATATCTCCATTCCTTGAGGATCCTACTATATATTGTATCATTCCCATTGATGATGTAGATAGCATACCATTTGATGATGATACTTTAGAGGAGCTTGAGTATATCATAGGTCTTTACATGTTCTAATGGTTCAAAGACTTGTATTCTTGTTCTCACTCTTCCTATCGAGACCCAATCTCTATATTTTTTTTTCTTAATTAGATTAGTATCACCTCATCCATGGCCCCTATTGATTTAATAGATGAAGAAATTCATCCTTTTCCAAACATTATTACTTGGGATTCATATCTAGTAGACATATCATCCTTGTTTTTGGAGTCTCATCTTGTAGATTTGGAGCATTATTTTGAGGGCATTCATCTCCTCTTTTGTGATAGTCATGTCATTACTATTAGCCCATAATCACCATCTTTGGAGCTTGGTCTTCATCCATATTCACAAGATTTTGGATTGACATCATCTCATTCCAAAATGTGGATAATTGAGTAGCTTTCAAAGGAACACATCATTTGGATTTGGATTCCCTATTCATCCATCTTATGGGAATGACTTCTCCAACCACTAGTGGATATATTTATTCGTAAGGGGAGAATTTTTTTTTAGGTAGTGAATTATATTTTGTCTTTAAGCCTTCATTGTTGGAACAAGAGCTACTTCTCTATGGGAAGGATTCATATCCTCATCTTTTCTCTCATATTGGGGAGATATCGATTGTACTTATGTGATATAAGCAGTCCTTGTGGGGTTATATTGAGTCCTCATATTTTCCTTCTTTCACTAGTGCACATTTATTTCTTTTTTTTTTAAATTTTGGAGAGGAGTTTTCCCACGAGGTTCTCTTTTTCTTTGGTTATGAGAGATTTATATGTTTGGACATGTGTACCTCATCAAGCCTTGTAGTTGGGACCAATCCATGTATCCATCCTTGTATTCATAAATAGGTTTTTAGCTTCTTCCTAAGTTCAAATTAAGGGGGGCATTAGAGTAGAATAGGCATATCACCTAATTAATTATTTAAGCCCACTTTAATTGTAACTTAAGCTAAACTTAGGAGTTTTTTATTTATTTTTAAGTCATGTTATTTTTGTATCATAGAATAGGATGAGAAAACTTGTCACAATCTAATTTAATCCTCATCTAGGGTTTCTTTTTTATTTTTCATTTTATAAGTATTCATTGTTCATGATTGTAATCATCCAATCCATTCAGTTCAGATACATATTCAAATGCTTATTTGGATTAGATCAATTCTTAAGATTGCATAGCACACTATCTTCTTTTTCTTATTTCATGTGATAGGTGTTTTGGTTGTAGGTGATTTTTGGGAGCTATAGGCTTCAAAAATCAAATCCAATAATTATAAACTTGGTGTCCTAAGATATAAGAAAGGTGATCATAATCATGAAATTTTTCATGAGCATGTAAACATGGGAGCACATAAGATGTAAACCTTATAAGCATATGATTGATAAGATAAGCATGAAATTAATATCCTTAATATGAAATAAAATAACCATCATAAAGAGAATGAACCAAGTGGGGGAACATGAAACAAGACATAAGACACTATATAGAAGGTGAGATGAGAATGAGAAAAGGATACTCACAAAAATGTTCAAGCAAGGAGGCTTAAAGGTAAAAGGACACATAAGACAATGTAAGGCATAAGGAAGGAGGATCACAACAATCATGGCATAGTAAAAAGATCTAAAGAAATAAAGCTATGTTTGTGGTTAACATGATAAGAATGGTTTCCAATCACTCCATACTTTGTATAATCCCAAATACATGGGTAAAACACAATACAAAGACATCATAATTGATTCATAAAATACCTAAGATACTTCTATTTAGACAAAAAATTATAAATATCAGCTCTTTGACTCCTCAAAAACCTCTGAGTTATTAAAAGAAAGTGTTGAAATCCTAAAAAAATGATGCAGGAGCATTCAGGTTCATGAGAAATCCTATATCAACCAAAAATATTTTAGTTTTTTTTAGTTTTAGTTCAATTTTGTTGTGTTTTGGTTCCTATTGTGTTGGTTTTTGGTAGTTGCTTCAAGAAAAAATTTAGACTCAAGATGGTCATGTTAAGGACATCACCCAGTAAAAGGGTGTAATGGGTACTTGCAATTTCAATTTGGCAAAGATTGGAAAAAAAATGGCTAAGTTATGTGAATGTAGAGTTTTATTCTCTAATGAGATATTTGTGAAACTTTGGCATGGAACTAGATCTCTTTATAACTAGTTTGAAGGAATTTTCTCATAATCAATACTAAGTCATTTTCCAATTGATTCCAAGTTTATTTCCTTGCAACTAGTTCCAATTCATTTTTTTGCATTCAATTTTTTTGTGAGAACTTCATGTTCAACTAGACTTGTGAGAAAGTTCAAGTGAACTAAAATTATAGGTTTTCGTATACATTTTAGATGAACAATTCTAACGGTGAACGTTTTATGGGAACTTCAGTTTCAACTAGATATGTGAGAAATTTCAAGTAAATTGAAGCTATAAATTTTGATATCCATTTTGAATGAACAGTTATGATGGTGAATATTTTGTGAGAACTTCAAATCCAACTAGATTTGAGGGAAAGATCAAGTGAACTAACTTTTTAAGTTTTCATAATTGGTTTAGATGAACAATTTTTATGGTGAAATTAGCATGGGACAAAGGGCACTTGGAAAATGATGATATCATCATGGTGCCATCATGATGTGAACAAATGATTGTACAATCTACAAACAATTACAATTGAACTAGATGTGTCTATCAATTAAAGTTGTTTTTATTAAGTAAACAAAATCCTGAAAAAGGGGCGATGATGATATTAGAAAGGTATGAAATGTAGGGTTTTTCAAGGGAACTTGGAAATTAAAAAAGTTATAACAATGTTATTCAAATTGGTGCAAGACTTTCGCAAGATGACATAATTATGATGTTAGTAATATATAAAGTGTGATATTTTTCAAGTGAACCTGACTATTGAACAAGTTATAACAATCCTATTTGAATGGATTCTAAAATTCCACAAAATGACATCATGATGGTGTCAATTATGTATGGAGTGTAATATTTTTCAATTAAACTTGACTTAAGAACAAGTTATAACAATTATGTTTGGATGGATACTAGATCTTCACAAAATGGATATTTGTGGAATCTTATCTACAAACTAGACATGTAGATTTTCTTGCTTGAAATATATTTTCTTCTTTGTGTAATGATTTAGTTACTTGTAACTTTCAATCATGCAATGCTCTAACTTCCTTTAAGCCTAAACTATAAAGAAGGGTTGTTGTAATCTATAGGTAGATTTTGGAAGTTCTAGAAGGTTATTTCTATTAAAATTAGTATTTGAATGTACTCCTTAGGAAAACTATAAAGACTATTTGTTTTCATATTTTAAATAAATTCCAAATAATTTATTGTGTGAAAATTTAATTATTGTTTACTAGTTTTTGGTTATTTGATAAGACCCTGTATCTAGACTACATCAAGTGGTATCAAAGTAGGTTGATTGTGGTCATGTCAAGAGAAGAGTTCTAAGAATTTTTTGTGGGGAGGTGAAAAGAGATAAGCTCACACCAAATACGACTCAAGTCACTACAACAAATCCCTATGATTTGCTCCATTTTTTGCTTCGGTTTTTGTCTTCCACCCACTGTTTTAATGTATTTTTTGCCAATTTTTTGAAAACGTCGATGCTATTTATCGGGATGGCACTATTTTTGACATTTATTTGTGCCTACTAGGACAATTCGGCACTACTTTTTTCCAATATTAGCGTCATCTTTGGTGCCAATATTGGCTCTGAGTGTGATGCCATCGTTAGCACCGCATTTAGCTCTGAGTTTAGCTTCGAGTTTAGCGCCACTTTGAGCTTCGATTTTAGCTTCGAGTTTAGCTTCAGGTTTAGCACTGGTATAGACACCCCTATATCAAGGAGAGAATCACTTATGTAACATCGACAAGGTATATCTACAAGTGCTCGGTGAAACAAAAAATTTGGATATAACGAAGTAATGTTGATTAGACATTGAGATATCGGTAAGACAAATAAGATTGTCTCATCGACACTCCTCAAGTAATGATCAAAAGCATACACCACTATACCGTCGAGAAGGTGAGCAACATATGCGGTAGAGCAGTATACACCACAACCCCACAACAAGAAGCCTTGAGCAAGGCAGTAGTGCGGTAAACAACAGAAGGGAAGGGAAAAACACCACCATATCACAACAGTAATCATGAGTCTCCACGACATGGAAGAGTTACACTGATATATAAAGAAATACCATCGAAGGAAAATATTGAAGAGGTATTAACTTGTCTCATCGACACCGACAACCAATATCAGAGGAACATAAGATCTAATGTTGATGAGACATTGAGATATCGGTAAGACAAATAAGATTGTATCATCAACACTCTTCAAGTAATGATCAAAAGCATACATCGCTATACCACTGGGAAGGTGAGCATTATATGTGGTAGAGTAGTATACACCAAAACCACGCAATAGGAAGCCTTGAGTAAGGTGGTAATGCAGTAAACAACAAAAGGGAAGTGTAGAACACTGCCATACCGTAGTGGGTATAATAAGAGACAGCGATAGTATGGTAATCGTGGCATACGTTAGAAGATTAATCTTTACTTGGTAAAGGTTAATTGTAATTATTTTTACCTTGAGGAATATTCCAAAGGAATCCCTACAAGTCTTTTGTCTTTTGTCATCTCACACATGTGTGAGGATGGATTATTTTTAATTCCTTTATTAAGGAATATTTGTAACCACCTCCTTAAGAGGTGACACTTTACACATAGATGAATGGTGGCATTCATTGAGGTTGGGACCATTCGCTCCTCCTTTCACCCTGCTATTGAGGGTGCTCTCTCCTCATTCTTTCAACTCAAAACAGCAAAACAAGTTAAAGGCAGAAGCTCTCTCTCTCTCTTTGTATTATTCTTTAGGCATTTTGCCTCCATTCATAATATTGGGTTTTTTTCTTGTTTTTTCCCCTTAACAAATTCTTGTGTCTCTCTTGCTTTGGTGGTGCTTGGTTTGGCTACTTCAATCTATTTGGTAATCTATTTCCTTCAAACAATTGCTCATTCATTAGTACTTTCCTTTGCTCTTTTCTATTTCCTTTCATGGTATCAGAGCTTGGTATTACTAATCTTTTGTGAGCTACATTGTTGAAGGTTTACCAGATTCTTAAGCACACCATTGGAGGCACTCAAAGAGAAAAAGAGAAGAGCCAAAAGTCTAATCTTGTTTTTTTGTTTGATATATTTTTCTAACCAGTGCAGATTTCTTATCTAAATATTTCTAAGTTTTTCAAATTTCAAATTTGTGCAATATATTTTACATGCATGATTTATTTATTTATTTTTGCATAAAATTTTTAAAATCCATTTTTTGCATATTCAAATTTTTTGTAAAAAAATCAATTTTTTTAGGGGCTCTAACTCTAGTTCATAAATTCTTTTTAGAAAAAAAAAGCTAATCTTTTTTTCTATATATTAGATCTGTAAAAAAATCCATTATAATTTGCATGCATGTTTAAATTTATGCAATTTTTAGAAACCCTCAAATAAAGGGGTTATTTTTTTTTAGATCTGTAATCTTTTTTGCATTATAAGGTTATATCTGTAAAAAATTCTCTACATTTTGCATTTTGTAAAAAAATCTTTGTTTTAGGATTCTAGCCCTATTTTAACTCAAATTTGATCTTTAATAAATCAAAAAATCATTTAGAAAAAACCTCTATCAAAATAATCAAATATCTATTAAAATCTTTCTATTTTTTTAAAATAAACCCTAATGTTTTCTTGAGAGCTTTTATTTCAAAATAATATTCAAAGTTTTATAAATAATACACAAATAAAATAAAACCTCTTTATATTTTTTTAAATATATCATCAATCTGTTCTCTCCCATATTTCTTTACTCTATTTACTTTTCTTTCAAAAAGAATTTAAAAAAATAACTGCTTTAGCCCTCATTTCATTTATGTTCAAATAATTTTTTATTAAGGCTCCACCCCTATTTCAATATCATTTCAAAAGTTAAAAATAATATTAATATTTATATATAAAAAATCAATAATAAAGAAATTCTTTTGGGCTTCAACCCTCCCGCAACCCCTGTCGGCATCCTCCAGCTCTCTTACCCCAGCCGAGCTCATTAGTTACAGCCGGACTTCCCTGTGCCTCCAACTCTTTTACCCCAGCAGCCAGACTTCCTGTGCATGCCCTCTCTGTGCATGTTCTTATTTTTCCGTTGAGCATCTATTATTAAAAATCTTTTTAAAAAGTTTTAAGGCCATTTCAAATTATTTTGCCCGCCCATTTCGTTTTCCCCGCCCATTGGTTTTTTCAAAATCATGTACTTAAATGAGAGTTTTTTTTTAAAGAATTTTAAAGGCCCGACGAAACATTTTATATAAAAAGAGAACTTTTACAAGAAATAATAAAGTTTAGCTTTAAAGTTTGTTTTTAAATATAATTTTATATAGCTCTTTTTAAGATACAAATTTAAACCCATCTAATTCGATAGGAGTTTCTTTTCTCTTTAGAAGTTAATTTGATATTTCTTTGTTTTTTAATTAGTAATATTTATTTATTCTTTGAAATTTAATGTTTTTTAATTTAATATAAAAATTTCAAATGTAATGTTATTAATTTTATTTCAAATTTAATTAATTTCAAATCTCATTTAATATAGTTATTAATCATTTATTTATTTTCAAAATTTATTTTGTTTCTTAGTAAAATCAAGTTTATATGAAGGGGTATTTTTTTTTCTCACAATTTAATTCAATCAAAGGGGTATTTTTTTTATAAAAAAATTTCAAGCAAATATTTATAATAATTATTATATTTCTCATAAAGTTGTGATTTTTTATTTATTTTTATTACAATCATGTCTACTTTAATTCCTGAAATTAAGTTGAATTCTTCTAACTATCATTCTTGGAAAACTCATATATGCTTTATTTTTCGGTTTAAACATCTTTTAGATGTAGCTACAGATCCTAAATCTAAACCAGGTTCGTCTGCATCCAAAGATGAAATCGAAAAATGGAATCTCAAAAATGAAGAAGCCCTTGGCCTCATAGGTATCTCCATGTCACCCGAACTTTATGTTCATATTGGGACATGCACAACTGCCTATGAAGCATGGGACAAACTCAAAACAATTTATGATAGTACAAATGAATCAAGAAAAGTTCAAATTCAAGATCAACTTGAAGATTTGAGGTATTCTGATTTTAAATCTATGGATGATTTTTTGTTAAAATTTGATACTTTAAATAGTCAATTGGATGGTTTAGGAGTTAAATTAGATAATCTTAGATTAATTCATCTTATTCTTAAAAAGTGTCTTCCTAGACAATTTCAACAATTCATTACTAATATTCATGCTCAATTAGCTATTCCTTCTTTAGCTACTCAATTAACTTATGATATTTTTCGTGATTTATTAAGACAAGAAGAGGCTAAGTTAATTCAATTTGGTACTCTTAAGTCTAGTGAGCATGCATTTTTGTCTAATCATCACCAAATTTTTAAACCTCATTCTAAGCAACAACATTATAATTCCAGACCTCATTATAATAATGGCAATGATCCTAGAGAGTTTAACTCTTCTAAGAGACCACATTGCACTTATTGTAATAAGGATGGTCATTGGCAAAATACTTGTTTTAAAAAAAAAAATGAGAAAAAGCCTATGAATCAAAATAATCAACAATTTCATAACAATGGTAATCAATCTAGACATGCTTTTACATGTAGTTTGAATGTTTCTAAACCTTTTTGAATGGGTTATTGATTTAGGTGCATCTCAACATATTACTTCACATAAAAAGTTTGTTTTCACAAGCACTTTATTATTGGACTTGATCAACCCAATAATAGTGTACTTGTTTTACTCAATTATATTTGGAATATGAAAAGGGGATATTCATGTAGTCATGAATGCATGAATATCATCTTAAATGACTTATTTATACTTAATAATCTTTCACATCATAGTATGCAATTCTCTTTATTCCATCACTTTTTTATATATATTAATTTTTTTTAAAATTCAAGGTGGCTTGATTTGTGCCCCCTCATATTTAAATATATCTCTAAGATCTTTCTAACACACTTTGTGAGAAATTATCCTTCTCTCTACCTAAGACTTGATTTATTACAATATATAAAACACACCGAGTGTTTCCTTCTCATCTACAATTATGTTGTTTTGATAAAGGGAATTTGATATTTTATTGTCTCATTAATTTGATATTGTGCCTTATTGGTAAATTTGTCATTTTGATGGATTTATTCCATCTATATATTTTTTGAAAACTATTCACTCTATCAAGTCTCAATGGAGCCTTTACATATATATTTTATGCGCTAGTCACATTTGCAGTAATGTTGCATAGGGAGCCCTATCTCTAATGAATCATA
>VDFB02030591.1:0-24472 GCA_007258455.2 Sequoia sempervirens
AAAGAGGGTCAGCTTGCATCAAACCATCCACTCCCAAGAAAGCCCCCAACCAGGATTGAAATATCAGCCTTGCCAATCTAGGGCAACAAGGCCTAAAATGATCACTGCAATCACCAGCCGAAATGGTGATGTAAGGAGCCTATGCCGCTCCAACTCAATCTAACCCTCACAAAAGAAGATCTCATTAGTTTCCATAATAGAATAGCATGCCTCTCACCCAGCATACATGTCATAGATCATCTTGGCACCATGTATCAGTAACCATAGAATTTGTGACACATCCTCTAGGGTAACAATGGCCTCGTCGGTCAGAAGGTGGAATGAAGAGGTCTCACTATGCCATCTCTCAGCAAGTGTTGTCATCATGCCTAGATGGGTCCATACATGTGGTACATAGGAAATATACCAGAGCCCCGTCTCTCCTAGAAGCTCCTACTCACTCTCGCTAAGATCCCACAAATAGCTAAAAATCTCTCAAGACCTATGCTCACAAGAATAAATCTCTCACCTCCTCCTGCATTAGGAAAAGTCACCATGTTAAAATCATCAAGGAAAGGTATCCTAAGCTACTATCAACGCTTAGAAAATCATCCCCAGTGTCGCAACCTATGAAGGTGTCACATTTTGAAGTTTGTAAACTGTGACGCTAGCATCCTTAATGTCCCAAACTGCACCACGGTGGTGCACTTTGTTAAAGTGGTCCAATTTACCCTAAAACCTAAAGTTCAAACTCCACCATGGTGCTAAAGTTTAAAATCTAGTGGTTTGATTTGTGAAGGCATCAAAGTTTGTGGAATTTTTTCAAATTCCAAACTCCACCACTAGAGGCCATCATGTGATGGTGGGCCAGTTTGTAGATTTAGTGGTCTAGTTTGAAATTTGAGCGGCGCTATATAGCACCACTGTGAGAGACCTAGTCCTAAGAGAAATAAATGAATTCGTAAAACAAAAAACAAATCTTAGGTCAGGTTCACATACTGGTGTCGTAGTGCTTAGATGCCATTGGTACATTTGTACTTGGTCAGAGATGTGCATCAAGAGATGTCATTATGCCATCTTGTCAGGGTGTCAAAGCTCAAAATCACAAAAATCTCTAAAGACTAAATTGAGAAATGAATTGAATGTGGTCCCCTAGGGCCAATTTAAGGCTGAAATCTTGGGCTTTTTGACCCTGTTCAACCATCCAAGAAGGGTCTAGGTCCCTCGAACCCATTTTCACCTATCTGAAGGTCATTTTATACCATTTTTTGGCATTGTACCTCATTTTTTGACCCCCTGGAGCCTTTCTCAACTTGTTAGGAACCTTCTCTTCTTTTTTCACAAGATAACCAAAAAATCATAATTTTCATCTGATCTCTGGAGGGGGCAGTATATCAGCATATTTCCTTCATTAGAGCAGTAGTGGGGAAATTTGTGAAATGGAAAATTTTTAGCTTTTGATCGAGAGAGTTTATTCTTTGAATCATTGCAATAGGTGCATTGCTTCAAAGAGGGGAAAAATGTAGACATGGAAAATGTACTGACTGACGTTGCACATGTGATCCCGACTACTAACACCATTTCATCCTAAATCATCCCTCAATCTAACCATTTAATCAAATACCCTTATTTTATTAAATTCATCAATCTTTCTCTCTTAATTAAATAAATCATCTTATTTAATTAAGTCTTTCTCTCTCATTAATTAAATCAATTAAACTGATCTAATTATCCCTATTTAATTAAATAATCAATTTTATTTGATTAAATCCCTAAATTCTATCTCATTAAATAAAATAAATCAAAACCTTATTTGTTTTAATCTAACTTCAACTCCTTTAATTAAATAAATCAAAAATCCTTATTTAATTAATCCTTTTATCATATTCTTCTCATATTTTATTTAAATCAACCCATAAATCTAAGTCAAATTTGTCACATCATCTAATATTTCATTAAATTAATTAACCTTTGATTAATTTAATCCTAACTCATGTACCATCCTCTAGCTTTTTCCACTTGCACATGAAAATAGATTTAATTCATTTATTAAATCTCTATTTTCTCTCAAATGGCATAATGGAGGAACATTCTCTCAATTTGAATTCAAAATCCAAGTGGGCTTTGTCCATCCAACAAGGTATTTACTTCACCCAATAAGTCCTTTTGTCTTGATCCAAGTGGCATTTAAGGCATTTATTTTCCCTCTTGCATGTCATTTCACCATTTTCAAATATCACCTAATTGCATTTATGGGCACATTCATCCAAATGTGCACATCCTTCATCCATTCTCCTTTTGACAAGTTGCATCTTTCCATTGGTTGAATCTTAGTCCAACATTGTTCTATTTTGGGAATCTCTCCATCTTATCTTTCTATAAATAAGAGGCTTCAATTCTCATTTGATCCATCCACAACTTGAGTAAACTTACTATACTCAAATTCATAGCAATCTCCATTCATCTTATTGAGTTTTATAGCAAGGTTATGCAGATTTTATCTTGGATCACATTGGAAGCATTCATCAAGTGCATCACTCTTCATCAAGCATCTACATTGCATCATTGGAATTGGGAAAGGGCCAATTTTCACGTCAAATTGGCACCAATTTACTTTGCATTAGAATAGGATTTGATATCTTTGGTTTATGTTTGTTGTGTTCTTCATTTCATTCCTTTTCCTTTTCAATTCAAATGGATTTCTTGAAGAATCATGATACTAACCTTGCATTTGAACTAATATAGTGTTTGACATTCATGTTTGTGAAAGTTTGGAATCTTGGTTCACAAGAACCCCTTAATCTACATCCTTGTACATCTACCCTCAATACATCCTCCTAATATTCCTTAGTCCATATCCTCATATATCTACCCTTAATCCACCCACTTGCATCCCCTTAAGTCACTCTCTCAACACCCCTTAATCCATCAACTTGCATCCCCTTAAGTCACTCTCTCAACACCCCTTAATCCATCCTCTTAGGAAACCTTAATCTATATCCTCATGTATCTACCCTTAATCAATCGACTTGCATCCCCTTAAGTCTGCATCCCTTAAGCCATCCTCTAAGGACCCCTAGTAATCCATATGCTCATACATCTACCCTTAATACATCCACTTACATCCCCTTAAGTCACTCTCTCAACACCCCTTAATCCATCCTCTTAGGACCCCTTAAGTTGTATCCTCATATATCTACCCTTAATCCATCCTCTTGCATCCCCTTAAGTCTCTCTAGGGTTCACGAGATGCTTAGAATAAAAAATATAAATGGGTTAATGGTTTAGGGTTCATCTCTGAGTCTGTAGATCATATGGTTTATGGTTTAGTGTGTAGTACCCCTCCGTTTAAGTATCTGCTTTCTATTGTTATGTTTTTACACTGTAGACTATGATACCTTGTTTGGATATTTTGATCGTTGGTTTTGAGCGATAGTGGATTTACTCTGTGACATGATGATACATTGTTTGGTGATTATTGTTTTTAGACATGATTTGATATAGTGTAGATGTTTACTTTCAGTTGATTATTGTTATGTATATGTTATGATGGACTAACAACTATTTATTTCGTCAGTTTGTTGTGAAGTGTATTGGTGTGGAGAGCGAGAATGCGTATGCTTGCTTGCGTGCGCGTGACTTCTCATAATATATGCTCTTTCATCATAATATATATATATATATATACCTCTTTCCTCATATCTCATATATCATTGGTACAACCCAGTTTGCAAAATTGTGAATTTTTATGACACTCCAACTCCACTGAATTTTCCGGTCACGAGGCATGTCGAAAAGACTCCATGGGATCCTGTTGGTGAGGGCGTAGTTTTGGGTTTCCGCCTGGTGCAACCACCGGATGTGAGTACGTAAGATTATTTTTTGGTTAGTCATGGGTTTTGTCTTGCATGTTCTGTTTGGATAAATTGATTTGGAAGATGAAATCTGGTTAAGTTAATGTTGTTTTGTTAGCTAAATTGTTGGTATTTAAGTGTGTTTAATCATCCGAGAATTGCTTGCTTGATTATTTAATTAATTAATTAGCTTATTTGGTTAAATGGTTTGATTTTAAAAGATCAAACTTATTTAATTAAATAAATTAATTAATTAAATTAAATTATTAAGTGTGTAAATAGTTATTTAAAAATTAAATATTATTAAGGGAAATGGCATTTGAAATTGTAAATTTAAATAAAATAAAAATAAAATGCATGCAATTGAAAATTGATTTTTAAATTTAAAATAAAATAAATTATTAGCATGCAAATTTTGGAATTGGCAAGATTGCCGAGAAGTGGAGAAGATATTTTACAACCACTTCTTGACATGTGTGCCAGTGCATTAATTGATTATGGTTGTTGAAAATTTCTTTACGGAGGTAATATTGGATTTGGGAAAAAATTCACAAAGGCTATCCTATTATTCACAGGAAAATTATTTTGGTGCTCTGTAAAAATTTGGTAAATGCTTTTTGGTTGATTTTGGAATTGGAATATCTTTGGCTTTTGGTTATTTTGGAATTGGTTCTCGGAAAGGAATTGGTAGCTACAGGCAACAGAGGCTACAAGGGTTTCTTTACCAACAAGCAAAGGAAATCAGGTAATCCTCTTTAAAATTTATTTTAATTGTTTTGGAAAGAATGGAAGGTACTCGGCATTTTGTGAAGTGAAATTTTAATGGAGCTTCTGGCGGAGATGATTTGGAATCAGCAGATCCAGAACTGTGTGTGTTTTGTTTGAATTCACAGCAAGAGTTTGTAAAAAAATTTCCATTTACATTTGAAGGCTAGAAAGGCCAGCATATTTCTTTTCGTCCCAAAGATTAATGTGATTTGGCGTATTTTCCGCTCCTCAGGAATTGATTGTAAAAGTGTCCTCATCCGTGTTGGAATGAAGTGCAGGAGGTGCTTTCTTATTATTTGTTTTAATTTTAATGCAAATTAGTTGTTTTCAGAACTGCATTGGAATGGAATATGAATTGTTTTAAAAAAAAATTAATTATATTAGGGAGGGCCGAAACCCTCCCCATAATCGACAATGTTGGAAACAGCCCTGTAAAGGCTCTCAGCATCCTCCCAAGGGAGCTCTTTGACTGTGGCCCACTTAAGCCATGACTATGTATAACTTTCTTTTTAAAAAAAGAATTTGTGCTTTGGAATTTTTATTATTAGATTTATTAAATTCGGTTTAATAATACAAAAATTTATATATCGTTATTTTAAAATCAGGTTTTAATTTAATTCAAAATTTAGTAAATAATTTATATATTTAATATTTTATAATTATAATTATATATATATATATATATCAATTATAAATTAAAATATTATTATGTTTAAATGCAATTTTTAAAAGAATTAATTTATTAAATATTTAGATTTAGATATTTTAAATGATTTTGACATTTGATTTAGGAATAGATTGATGTTTGGAGTTATATAATTTTTATTATAAAATATGGATATGGAATTAGGCAAATGAGAAATGAAATTTACTATTGTTTACATAGTTATGCATATTATGAATTTGATGAGTATATTTATTTAATGTGTAGAGAACTATTGTGTTGTTAAAGAATTATTAGCAATAAACACTTCCTTTTTCATAATTGTTTGATTGGATTTAATATATCCCAAAGAAATAGACTTGTATTCATTTTAAGATGTCTTATTTTATTGGGTAAAAGGGGGGAAGAATTTATCTTTATGTGATTTTAAGTCTTCCAGTTCCAGTCTTTTAAGGGGGTGAAATTGACTTTGATTTCATATGATTGAACAAGTTTAGGGTAGTGCACCTGATTTCTGAACGGATTGTAATGTACATTGTGATATATTTGGTATTATATGTTGTATTGTGCACTTTGTCTACCCTAGGTAGAAAACTAGATACCTGTGTTATGTTTAGGGGAGTGGCTATTTGTAAGGGCCGACACACAAAGTGGTGTCAGGGTAGCTTACAAATAGTTAGTAAGTCAGTGAAAACTAAAGAACATAGTAGTTAGATTTAAAACTTTTAACAAGATTCTTATGCCTCTCTTATGACTCTTGAGCTACTTCAGTCTTGAGTATAAGATTGAGAAGGCCTAGAATGGAAAATCGATGTCTTGTTTCTTCAAGAGACATTCGATTCCACAATAGTATGCAATAGGGGTCGGGTTTCGTAAGAGGTTACCAGGGTAACCCAAGGATTGGGGGCCAGAACCTAGGAAGAAAAACTAGGGTAACCTTTGCTACGTTGTGATGACACTCCACCTAAAGTAACAGTTAACCTTGTATTTGTATTACATTCAATTGTCTAAATCTGGAAGCAATGTAACCAATATTTTGTTGTGTACTAGTATCTAGGGGGTATGTGCAGGATCATGATGGGCCAAAAAGTGGCAATATGATGGGTATTTGTAGGGTATGTAGCAGACAACTTTTTTTTAACCCAAAATTGATGAAATGAAAAGGGTTTTTAAAGGAGATTCTCATATTTCCACCAATATAAATTATGCTTTACTTTGAATTTAATAAATAATTATTATTCATTTTCTATTTGAATTACGATTCAGAATAGCGATTTAGATAGGTTGATTGAAAAAATTATGGCTTTCAAGCGGTATCAAAATTTTTTGAATCAAAACACATGCATCATTCTATGCTTCACATACTATAGGATTGAAAAAATAAAATTTGAATTTCATGATGGCTGACTAGGATTAAGGTGGTTAGACATACAGAAGTTTTTATATTTTTTAAAAGGTTGTAATAAAAATTCATAATTAATTATTTACTTGGAAAAAATTAAAAAAATATGCGTACATCCGGACATAAGTCCTCTACGCGCGTCACAAAATCTTATAAAGAAACAATATTATCATTTTTATTGTGGTTAGGGTGGTGGAGACAAACACCTACTTCTTATTTTTCCACTGAAATTTAAGTACTACTACACGACATTTGAAATTTCAAATTTTTCACTAAATAGATTTTAAAAAATAAAATAAACCTAATAGTTTAGAAACTACATTCAATTTTCTATAGATTCTATTCCTACATATTTATGAAATAATATAGATAACTTATTCAAATTTTTAGTTCAAGTTTCCTAACTCTGATTTTTCTAAATTTTTTGCCATTTAAGGGTATGTTTTTTCCTTGATGATCCTGCACATACCCTAGGGTTAGTAGATTAGGTCTAGGTAACCTTATTACTATCTCCTAGCACGGGGGGTGGACCTACGGGTACCACATGGTTGGGTGCAACGTGCACCTTACTCCGTTGGGTCCCCAGTTTGTGATCATGGCATCGAGAGCTTCATGGATGGAGAGATCGCTTTTGGAACTTATGAATATTTCATCATTATATATTGTAAAATTGTAATTGAAAACATCCCTCAAATGTTGTGAGGTGAACACTTGTAATTGTAATCTTTATTGAACTACCTCATCAGATGGATGAGTATTGTATATCTTATCAAATGCAATGAATGAAACATGTTTGTACTTTATATTATCTTGAATGGAGTATTAAATGAAATGCAATGTTTATCTTTATGTCAATTATTATTATGTGCAATGTGAAATACTTAAGTCACTTATGGAAACTCAAAGTAGTGTAACGTCACATAGCCTAATGAATGTATGCAACTAATTAACTTAATAATTAAATTATAAAAAAAAAAATTATTACACCTTTATACACTATTGCAACATTCTTAGGTTATTAAGACAGGGCATTACATATTGGTATCAGAGCCAAGGTTACAAACACTGGACGCTTTGGGTAATCACGAGCCCATTAGGTTGACCTAGTATGTAGTGTCGCAACTGTTAGCCTTGGTTGTATAGTATCTAAGACTCATTATTGTTATGTGTAGGAACATTCCTAGGCAAGGAGGAAGAGATCGTGGTAGAGGTCGAGGTGGAGGCCGAGGGCCAATCCCTCAGGTTAGTCCCCCTCCTAGCCCTCACCACAGTGATCAGGCAGAATAGATGGGTCAAAGAAATGAGGGACAAAATCCTGAACAGTCAGCAGTAGAGGGTTCTCAGATGCGTCCACTATTAGAGGAGGTTCTAGCTCGTCTTGGACCTAGACAAGTAGATGAGCAGGAGGTTATCAAAGAGAGATAGATCTCCTAGGAGAGTAGATGACATAGCACATCAAGATTCTATTAGTGTTGGTCATATGAGGTATTTACTGGGGGCACGTCCTCCTACCTTTGATGGTTCAGGAGGCAGCTTAGAGGCTGAGACCTGGCTACTGGATTTGGGTAGATGCTTCACCATGCACCCATACGGTAGCAATACCCATGCCAAATGTGCTATTATGCACTTGAGAGGATTCGCCTCTACTTGGTGGTGCCTAGAGGAGCAGAAGCTCCATTTGGATATTGGTTATGTGTCTTGGGAGATGTTTCTCAAGAGGTTCAGAGCACGGTTCCTTTTGGAACATTGGAGGCAGCGTAGGGCTGATGAGTTCCATGATCTACGTCAGTTAGCTCTTTATGTAGAGCAATATGAACGTAGGTTCTACGAACTCAAGTAGTATGCTGGTATTGGCGATGATGAGCCTATGCTAGTACAACATTTTATCAGGGGTTTAAATGCCTACATCAGTGGTGGTGTCCAAGTCTTTGAGCCAAAGACGATGGAAGTCACAGTGGAGAAGGCTTGCATAGTAGAGGAGAACCTTATTATGGCATTAGGTGGGCACATAGGAGTGTAGATTGGTAGTGCTCCTGCAGAAGGTTTTAGTCCACGGGGTGGACAGGCACAGACAGGTGGTTCCTCTAGAAACCAAGAGACACCCACAAAGGGTGGGCAGCAACAACAACAAAGAACACCTCAAAAGAACAATAACCCTCAACCACAACAACAAAATAGTCCTCAAATAGGAAAGGGTCACAACTGGTGGTGTAATAAGCGCAATAGGTAGGATTAGCCTGCGCAGAGTGCTCAGTCCACCATCAGTAGGGGTAGTTTTCAGCAATCCAATGCACCTTCGGGTGGCAGAGGATTCGGCAGAGGCACAGGTTGTTATTCATGTGGGCAGCAGGGACACATAGCTAGGCAGTGTCCGATGAGAGGTTCTACTGGTTATGGGCCTCGACCTACAGTTTCAGAGCCTACAGTGGGTGATGCAGGATGAGCACATACGGTATATGCAGCGGTTAATGGCGCGGCAATCCGCTAAGAACGGTGGTTTGAAACTTGAATTAAGTTACATGGTGAGTGTTTCTATACTTTGATTATTACGGAGCCGATTGACTCGCTATTTCCGCGACCATTGCAGACCATTGTACGTTAGCGTGGTGAAGTAAACAAGGTGGTAGAAGTGGCAAGTTAGCAGATTCTCGAGGGGTGAAAGTAGTAGTAGAAAACTTAGTACATAACTGTGAACTTAAAATTGGTACGTTAACTACTTTAGTAGATCTATATGTTACACCCTTAGGATCATATGACATAGTTTTAGGTATGGATTGGTTAGCATCTTATCATGCTATAATTGACTGTCGACTTTAGACAGTTAGTTGCATTAATGATTTAGGTGCGAAAGTGGAAATAGTAGGTATTCAAAGACCTATCTCTTCTGAGGATGATACTCGATGTACGGTAAAGAGATTCTTAAATTAGGGGATGTCAATTGTTTGCAACGATTCTTGATTTGGATGAGGGGTGAGAGTGAGTATCTCTTGATGATCATCCTATTCTTAGGGAATTTGTAGATGTGTTTCCCGATGACATTCCTGGAATGCCACCGAAGAGGGATATTGACTTTAGAGTTGACCTAGTTCCTGGAGCTGAGCCTATATCTAGGGCTCCATATAGAATGACGACGCAGGAGTTAGAGGAACTTCGTATCCAGTTAGAGGAACTATTAGAAAAGGGTTTCATTCATCCAAGTGTTTCCCCTTAAGGAGCACCTGTCATCTTCATAAAGAAGGATGGATCTCTTAGGCTATGCATTGACTATCGTCAATTGAACAAGGTTACGATTAAGAATCGTTATCCTTTGCCTAGAATCGATGATCTTTTTGATCAAATTAAGGGATCTAATGTGTTCTCTAAAACCGATTTGAAATCCGGTTACCATCAATTGCATATAGCTGAAGCAGACATTCATAAAACTACTTTTCCGGGCTTTGTTGGTTGCAGGCCTTTATGAATTCCGCAGTGGTACCATTTACAGGTTCTGAGAGCGCACCATGAGTATTCATGGAGTTTAATGAATGGTGTTTTTCATTTTAGCCTTGATGGCATGTATTTCTTGATGATGTTTGGTCTGACCGACATGACAACATGAAGAACACTTGAGACAGGTTTTGCAATGTTTAAGGGAAAATCAATTGTATGCAAACCTGAAGAAGTGTGACTTCTTTCAAACTAAAATAAAATACCTTAGGCATGTGATATCTAGTAAAGGTATTGCTATGGATCCTTCAAAGATCCAAGCTATTCTAGATTGGCCCGTGCCTACTAATGTAGGTGAAGTTCATAGTTTTATGGGTCTAACTAGTTACTATAGGTGGTTTGTTGAGGGATTTTCTAGAATCGGTCATCCTATTACTTCTCTTTAGAGGAAAGGGAAGAAGTTTATGCAGGCGAGCAGTGTCGGTTGTGGCTTTTAGGACTCTTAAAAGAAAAAGAAGTTAACTAATGCGCCTATCTTGATTTGTTCGGTCCTACTAAGGTTCGTGAGTGTGTATGGATGAATCCTTAGAAGGAGTTTGAGGCAGATCTTAGTACCAAAGAGATGGGTGTGTGATTGCTTATGAGTCCCGTAAACTTAAAGATCACGAATTAAACTATCCTACTCATGACCTAGAACTAGCTGCAGTAGTGCATGCATTAGTTCGTTGGAGACATTTTCTATTAGGTCATCGTTTCAAACTTCATACTTACTAGAGTAGTTTTACAATACATCTTTACACAACCTAATTTGAATGCTAGGCAAAGACGGTGGATGGAGTTCTTGTGTGAGTACGATTTTGATGTGAAGTATGTTCAAGGAAAAGAGAACGTAGTGGCTAATGCTCTTAGTCATCGTCGACATGAGATCTCCACTACTACTCTTGAAGTAGATTTGAAGTGGAGATATCAAGCTTCCCTCTTGATAGATTATACTCGGAGGTAAGGGCCGGAGATTGAATCACGGTAGACCTTCGAAGGTGTTTGCTTTGGAGGTATAATCCTAGGAATTGGATGGTATATTACGACATTTAGGTCGTATTTATGTACCACAATTTGAGGGTCTTCGTACATTAATTATGACTGAAGCTCATCGAGCTCCATACTCAGCTAATCCAGGAGTCAAGAAAATGCATGCCGATCTTTGGCAATTGTATTTATGGCCTGGTATGAGCAGTATTGCTGGTCATGTATGGGAATGTCTTGAATGCCGATGAGAGTCAAGGCGAGCATCAACATCCTGCTAGATTAGTGCAGCTACATCTTGTTTACCTGATGGAAGGATATTATATCCATTGATTTTATTATAGGGTTACCTATGTCGTCACGTCGACATGATGCCATTATGGTAACTATTGACCGATTGACTAAGGTAGCTCATTTTTCACCAGTACGATCATCTTACAATGCTTCATCTGTAGCTAGGATATTCATGGAGGACATAGTTAGATTGCATGGGATTCCTTGTAGGATTATATCAGATAGAGATCTTGTATTCACTTCAGTTCTATGGACTTCATTACAACATGCTTTAGGTACACAATTGAACTTTAGTTCAGCATATCATCCTCAAACTGATGGACAAACTGAAAGAGTTAACCAAATATTAGAGGATATGCTTAGGATGTACGTAATGGACCAATAGTCTCGTTGGGAGGATTATTTGTACTTGAAGTAGTGCCCACAACAATGGATGCTCCAGGAGTTCCATAGGTATGCCACCATTTCCCGGGCATTACTCTGGTCATCCTTGTGGAACTCCTCTTGGTTGGGATCGACTTGAGGATAGAGTATTACTTGGACTGAGATGCTTAAGTGACATGGAGCAGTTGGTATGTGAAACATTTGTCTTGACTTCGGGATAGAAATATCTTTGATGCACATACGGTTCGTCGATGGTTGCTGTTGGTGATAGAGTGTTTCTTCGAGTGCGACCGCAAAAGATTCCAATCTGTTATGGAAAAGGCTCTAAGCTTGCGCCTCATTTCGTTGGACCATTTGAGATCTTAGAGAGAATTGGTCCTGTGGTACATCAACTTCATGCCCACCACCGGGTTTGTCATTATTCATGATGTTTTTCGTAATAGCCGGTTCTTAGACCATATCATCTGACATATCTCATACTTGATTGGAATTGCATTCTGAAGGTAGAGGGCGGCGGTAGCTTTGGGCGATGGCCATTCTGCCGTGGGGCAGCGAATCTCCGGGCGTCGAGAGCGTTAATCGGTGGGGGTCAATGGGATCCCACAGCTATGAGAACTACGCACAGGAGGATCATTTCACGCATGAGGGAACTTATCTCATTCGCCCAAGCTTTACCGAGAACAAGCGATCCTAGAGAGGATGTAGTACCCCTCCGTTTAAGTATCTACTTTCTGTTGTTATGTTTTTACATTGTAGACTATGATACCTTGTTTGGATATTTTGATCGTTGGTTTTGAGTGATAGTGGATTTACTCTGTGACATGATGATACATTGTTTGGTGATTATTGTTTTTAGACATGATTTGATATAGTGTAGATGTTTACTTTCAATTGATTATTGTTATGTATATGTTATGATGGACTAACAGCTATTTATTTTGTCAGTTTGCTGTGAAGTGTATTGGTGTGGAGAACGGAATCGCATCACTTGCTTGCGAGTGCCCTATGATATCCGTGATTTTCTCCGCACGGTGTGTCTGTTTAATGCTTTATATATATATTTGTATGCATGTTATTTGCTTGGTTGCAGGAATTGTAGGTACATGACACCGACTCCACCTGGGTACTCAGGTCTGAGTGTGTCAAGACTCAACGGATACGTTGATCGGGAGATAGTAGTTTGGTTCACCCTAGTTTAATCTATAACCCTGGTCTTAGTACATCGTCTGTTTTTAGTTCAGAGTCATAGGTTTGTCTTGTATTTTCTGTTTGGATAAATTGCTTGGAAGGTAAATCTGGTTAAATTTAATGTTGTTTTTTGTGCTTTAAATTATTGGTATTTAAATTAATGTTTAAATGTGGAAGAAATTACTTGCTTGATTATTTAATTAATTAATTAGCTTATTTGGTTAAATGGTTTGATTTTAAAAGATCAAACTTATTTAATTAAATAAATTAATTAATTAAATTAAATTATTAAGTGTGTAAATAGTTTATTTAAAAATAAAATAATATTAAGGGAAATGGCATTTGAAATTGTAAATTTAAATAAAATAAAAATAAAATGCATGCAATTGAAAATTGATTTTTAAATTTAAAATAAAATAAATTATTAGCATGCAAATTTTGGAATTGGCAAGATTGCCGAGAAGTGGAGAAGATATTTTACAACCACTTCTCGACATGTGTGCCAGTGCATTAATTGATTATGGTTGTTGAAAATTTCTTTACGGAGGTAATATTGGATCTGGGAAAAAATTCACAGAGGCTATCCTATTATTCACGGGAAAATTATTTTGGTGCTCTGTAAAAATTTGGTAAATGTTTTTTGGTTGATTTTGGAATTGGAAGATCTTTGGCTTTTGGTTATTTTGGAATTGTTTCTCGAAAAGGAATTGGTAGCTACAGGAAACAAAGGCTACAAGGGTTTCTTTACCAGCAAGCAAAGGAAATCAGGTAATCCTCTTTAAAATTTATTTTAATTGTTTTGGAAAGGAAAGCTTCTGAAAGGAAATTATATTTTGTTGTGTGAAATTTCTCAGAAAGCTTCTGTAGGGAATAATTTAGGATATGAATCAAAATTTCTGTGTGTGTTTTCATTTGGAAATTCTGTAGAAGTTTGTAAAAAAATTTCCCAATTTCCCCACTAAAAAACCCTGTGAAATTTTACTTTATTTCTTCAATTAAATTCCTGTATGAATTTAATATTTTCATATATAAATTCGATTGTAAAGTATTATATTAAAAATTATTGTTGAATCGCCATACAGATGATTTTTCTTATTGTTGTTTCAAATTTTACAAAGTACAATTCGTTGTTTTCATTTCCGTCAGTACGGAAATTATGAATTTGTTTTTAAAAAAAAAATTATATTATATTGGGGAGGGTCGGAACCCTCCCCACATATTGCTGTGTTGGGCGCAGCCCTAGCAAGGCTACGCACAGTAGCCCGTGGCTGCTGGGAGCAGCCTGGCAAGGCTGCATCCTCCCCAATGGGAGGTTGCGACTGTGGCCGCAAGCCATGACTGTGTATACCTTTCTTTTAAAAAAATTCAAACATGAATTTTTATGATTCGATTTATTAAATTTGGGTTGAATAATATAAAACTTTTTATATATCAATTATTTGAAATCGATTTTAATTTAATTTGAAATTTAGTAAATAATTTATATATTTAATATTTTATAATTATATATATATATATATTATAAATTAAAATATTATTATGTTTAAATGGAATTTTTAAAAGAATTAATTTATTAAATATTTAGATTTAGATATTTTAAATGATTTTGACATTTGATTTAGGAATAGATTGATGTTTGGAGTTATATAATTTTTATTATAAAATATGGATATGGAATTAGGCAAATGAGAAATAAAATTTACTATTGTTTACATAGTTATGCATATTATGAATTCGATGAGTATATTTATTTAATGTGTAGAGAACTGTTGTGTTGTTAAAGAATTATTAGCAATGAACACTTCCTTTTTCATAATTATTTGATTGGATTTAATATATCCCAAAGAAATAGACTTGTATTCGTTTTAAGATGTCTTATTTTATTGGGTAAAAGGGGGGAAGAATTTATCTTTATGTGATTTTAAGTCTTCCAGTTCCAGTCTTTTAAGGGGGGGAAATTGACTTTGATTTTGTATGATTGAACAAGTTTAGGGTAGTGCACCTAATTTCTGAACGAATTGTAATGTACATTGTGATATATTTGGTATTATATGTTGTATTGTGCACTTTGTCTACCCTAGGTAGAAAACTAGATACCTATGTTATGTTTAGGGGAGTGGCTATTTGTAAGGGCCGACACACACAGTGGTGTCAGGGTAACTTACAAATAGTTAGTAAGTCAGTGAAAACTAAAGAACATAGTAGTTAGATTTAAAACTTTTAACAAGATGCTTATGCCTCTCTTATGACTCTTGAGCTACTTCAATCTTGAGTATAAGATTGAGAAGGCCTGGAATGGCTAATCCATGTCTTGTTTCTTCAAGAGACATTCGATTCCACAAGAGTATGCAATAGGGGCCGGGTTTTGTAAGAGGTTACCAGGGTAACCCAAGGATTGGGGGCCGGAACCTAGGAAGAAACACCAGGTTAACCTTTGCTATGTTGTGATGACACTCCACCTAAAGTAACAGTTAGCCTTGTATTTGTATTATATTCAATTGTCTAATTATGGAAGCAATGTAACCAATATTTTGTTGTGTACTAGTATCTAGGGTTAGTAGATTAGGTCTAGGTAACCTTATTACTATCTCCTAGCATGGGGGGTGGACCTACGGGTACCACATGGTTGGGTGGAACGTGAACCTTACTCCGTTGGGTCCCCAGTTTGTGATCATGGCATTGAGAGCTTCATGGATGGAGAGCTCGCACTTGGAAACTTATGTTTATTTCAACATTGTATATTGTAAAATTTGTATTGTAAAACATCCCTCAAATGTTGTGAGGTGAACACTTGTAATTGTAATCAATATTGAACTACCTCATCAGATGGATGAGTATTGTATATCTTATCAAATGCAATGAATGAAACATGTTTGTACTTTATATTATCTTGAATGGAGTATTAAATGAAATGCAATGTTTATCTTTATGTCAATTATTATTATGTGCAATGCAAAATACTTAAGTCACTTATGGAAACTCAAAGTAGTGTAACGTCGCATAGCCTAATGAATGTATGCAACTAATTAACTTAATAATTAAATTATAAAAAAAAAATTATTACACCTTTATACACTATTGCAACATTCTTAGGTTATTAAGACGAGGCATTACATAGTGTTTCTAAGGTTCATTAGATGATTAGAATAACAAATCTATATGGGTTGATGGTTTATGGTTCATCTTCTAGGCTTCAAGTCATATGTTTTAGAGTTTAGGGTTTCTAGGATTCAAGAGATGCTTAGAATAACAAATCTATATGGGTTAATGGTTTAGGGTTCATTTCCTACTCTTTAGGTCATATAGTTTAGGGTTTAGGGTTTATAAGGTTCATGAGATGTTTATAGTAACAAATCTATATGGGTTAATGGTTTAGGGTTCATCTCCTAGGCTTTAGGTCATATGGTTTAAAGTTTAGGCTTTCTAGTGTTCATGAGATGCTTAGAATAAAAAATCTATATGGGTTAATGGTTTAGGGTTCATCCCCTAGTCTTTAGGTCATATGGTTTAGGGTTTCTAGGGTTCATGAGATGCTTAGAATAGCAAATCTAAATGGGTTAATGGTTTAGGGTTCATGTCCTAGGCTTTAGGTCATATGGTTTAGAGTTTAGGGTTTCTAATGTTCATGAGATGCTTATAATAACAAATCTATATGGGTCAATGGTTTAGGGTTCATCTCCTAGTCTTTAGGTTATATGGTTCAGGGTTTCTAGGGTTCATTAGATTCTTAGAATAACAAATCAATATGGGTTATTTTTTCAGGGTTCATCTCCTAGGATTTAGGTCATATGGTTTAGAGTTTAGGGTTTCTAGGGTTCATGAGATGCTTAGAATACCAAATCTACATGGGTTAATGGTTTAGGGTTCATCTCCTAGACTTTAGGTCATATGGTTTAAGGTTTATAGGGTTCATGAGATGCTTAGAATAGAAAATCTATATGGGTTAATCCATAATCTTGCATCCATTAAGTCACTCTCATAATTCCCATTAATTCATCCTCATAGGACCTAAGCCATATCCTAGGTTGCATGACATGCATCCCCTTAATAGACCCTTTTATATCCATTTAAGTCATTCTATCAACTCCCCTTAATCCACCCTCTTACATCCCTTTAAGTAATTCTATCTACTCCCCTTAATCCACCCTCTTGCATCCCCTTAATCCATCCTCTTAACTCCCCTTAAGGCATTCTCTTAGGACCCCCTTAAGCTATATCCTCTTAGGTCCCCTTAATCTATCCTATGGAAAACATCACTTGAATTTGTATGGAATTTATAAGATCCAATATTCTAACTTTTACTATATATCATTCTTTTCTCACATGAATTATTTACTTAAATGACTCATAAAAACTATAGTTACTTTACTTACATTAATTCTTTTTGTAATTTCTCATCAAGTCAGTCTACCATGCGATTGTCACTATAAAATTATTTTATCAAGAGACTATTTAAATATCAATTTTTTATCTTAACCTAAAATTTGATAAGCTTTAATCGCATCTACATACATATATATGTTTCAATATGTGATATAGTTGTATTAAACATCAATATACATTATATATGTTTCTTTGATATATGAACTTCAATGAAATTATTAGTCACTTTTTAAATATCTTGTTCCAATTTTATAGATCTATTATACATTTCATGTCTTGTATTTACCACATTTTATATAATTTTTCAATTGTATAGATTATACATTTTGTGTATACAAGGAGATAGATTTTTGTTTATTGATTCAAATATTTGCTAGAGCTGGAAAATAGTTAAAATTACCTGCCCTTAGTTTATTATGAAGATGACTTAAACTATTTAAGGAATGTTTTAATTTGTCATCTGACCATGTGATAAATTATATATATGAAATTTTATTCTAGATAAGAATTTATATAGTACATGTATTACTTGAAAATTGGATAAAATATTTATACATACATGAGTGCATATAATCATCATATTATTTAAGTCAAATAATATAAATAAACACAAACATGATAATATTAATCAATATAATCTATGTGAAATGGTCCATGAAATAACATTTCCAAAATGTATATGTCAAGTCCAACACATAAATTTAGATAAAACTAGAGATCTATAGCCCATAGAATTTAAAACCATCTAAATATCAGGGTGATCAGTCAAATCAAGTCTCCTCTTTGTTCCATGTCGACTAGATGTACCCACATCATGTTGTAAAAGAGTACAAGAAACTTGAAATTAGATTTAAAGATATTTACAAATTTTGATATAATTGAACATATTTAAACTTGAGAGTATAAAATTTTAGATAAAAAAAAAAATTAATTAAATATCTCGTAAATACAGTAGTAATGATTTTAAGTATGCATAAATTACCATATGATCATGTGAATCTACTAGAAAATTTTTTTTATAAAGTAGCATAACTATCAGTTGAGAAGATCCAAATGCTTGATCTATTGTATCCTGCATATTCATGTAAAGAAAAAAAATATGTTAAAACCTCGAATATATATATATATATATATATATATATATATATCTTTATATTTAGAAGGCCTGTAAAAATTGTTTAGGAGATTTAGTAAATTTTACAATCTTGAATGATACAACCTCATGATCATGCACCTGATATTTCCCATGCATAAATGATGAAAATTTCTTAGGTGTTCCCTCCATTGGTATCACATGAAATCTCTACATATAGATGTACAAAAATTTGTATAGATAAAATTCACACATGTGTATGTACGTGAACAAATTAAATTAGATTGAAGATATGACGTGTATTTTATTTAAACTTAACAAAATTTTGAAAACATGAAACTAAGTTGATGATGACTTAGGAGCACTCACCACAACTTGTGGTTGGTCAGTACTAGGTATCGTATGACCTCCCTACATCTAGATGTAATATATACCTTCACACGTGTACAAATTCAAATTAAATTAGATATATCCACAAAAATTATTTAATATATATTGGTTCAAGTACTTGACCAAAAGGTGAGCCCATACATACAACACTTGACATATAGAAATAATCATATTGAGTTTCAGGCATCATTTGATCATTCATCTACATTGAACACTTCTTGAATTAACATTCTATTACATATATAATTTGATGTTAAATTATTTACATGAATTTTTCACATTTCAAACAAGTTAAATTTAAGTTCAAAAGATGAACATACGTGTGTAGGATGATCCTCAAAATATAGTAAATTCATATATGACTCTGTCCCAGATTCAGGTGGGTCACTTGAAGTGGATGCCTAAGTATTCCCATAGCCTGAGCCTCCATGCTCTCTATTGGTCACTTTATTCGTCACATGTGTAGTTTAATGAGTGAGATGTCTTGAAAGAAAATTCAATGCTCCTAATGTCGATAACATTGTATGCTGGTGAAATGTAGTGGGAACACTAGGAGGAGGAACAATAGGAGCAATCAGGCACACCACTGAGGATTGACCGTGCAAGATTGGGGGGATTCTAGGATCATTTTTTATCAAATTTATACTTCCTTGAATCACATTAATGTTTTCTCTAATGCTCTCTCTTAACTGAGCCTCATCTACTATAGGGGGTGGGGGGTTAGGAGGTGGAGAGTATGAAGGTGTTGGGTTTTGTTGTGGTGGTGGATCTAGATGTATGGGATCTATAGGAATTTGTGCATCAAGTATAAAATCCTCCATGTTAAATTTTGGATCCATGTGAATAATGAAATGGAAACTGCATGTTAAAAAATTAAAAAATAATATCAACAAACTAATTAAATAACATATTTGCAAACAATTTGAAATTTATTTAAAAATCACATTGAATATGCACAAATTCAAAATACATTTCATCTTAAGACCATTTGATATATAACACTAAAAAATCCATAACATTAGATATCACTTGATAATTAAAGTATAGCCAAATTTGCTGATATATATTAATTGATTTATTTAAAAATAATAAAACCACAGGGATTACGGTAAAGACTTAGATTTATTTAAATAAATCACCATCAAAATTTAAACTAGGAGTTGGATAAAATGTATCAAGAATTGAGAGCTCACAAAAGGCTACGATATCAAGAATGAGGATTCTTTAAATCATTATTGGAAAAAGAAAATAAGAAGATTAGTAAATAAAGAATATCAACATGAGGCGAGGAACCATTTTATTTCCATAGGTAAAGGACTAAAGAACGAAAAATAAGACACATGTAGATATAAAAATTTGGATTTTAAAATTAGGTATTAATAGGAGGTTAGGGATTGAACTTAGAGTGTCTTTTATTACATATAAAGGTGGAAAAAGAGAAGGAAAGGTCCATGTGATAATTTAGGTTATGAAAAACTCAAGAATGAGTGTCAAAATGGGTAAATGATGAAAACCATGTAGTTTAATTCAAGTAAAATTTATACTAGATTCTATTTATGTTAGGATTATTGTTAGACAAGGGTGCTCAATCGGGCTCATACTATAGAAAAATGTATTTCTTGCTCAACATGGGAATAATTGACAATAAATTAGACTTAATAAGGACTTGATTTGTTGTTGTGAGGTTTTTTTCACATCCACACTTGGTCTTGGACCCTTTTAAATGCATTTAACGATGTCTTATAAAGGTGTTGTAAAGTGTTGTAACAAATTTCTAGACTTTTCTAGACTCTTCTCATTAAAATTCACCTAAAAATCACCTTTTCATCACTTATCAAGTCCTATTCTAAAATGTTGTAGATTCTTGTAACAAGATTTCATGTTTTTCTAGGCTCTATTTCACTATTTACACCTTTCTTATGCTTTATTTGACCCCTTTATGTACTCATAAGGCTTAATTAAGTGAATTTTTGAATGTAAGCCCGACAAACAACATTAAATTCAAGATAATTTCCGAAACCCACTTACAATTCCAAGGTGGGACCCATTCACCATGGGTGGCAAATAAGTCCATTTTGGCTCCAAATTCAAGATTTAATTCAAATTTCCTTCTGGGTTTTTATTCAAAAATGCCTTATGTCAGCTTGTAAGGAGGTATTACTAGGTTACTAGGGCATAAGTGTGTATAAATAAGTGTTTTTCCATCCATTTTAACCCCCATTCATCTATTAACTCATTTCATTTCTCATTCATCATTCATCTTCTCTTTCAAGTGAAGCAAGTTGGGGTTTCAAAATTTCAAGTCATTAAAATAGTCATTTTTAGACATTCAAGGGAAAATTCTTCATGATTTACTACAAAAATTCAAGATAAAACATCATGGTAAGGTAATAACTCCATTATTTCATGTTTTATTACATTTTTTTCTCTATTTTGGTTTAATTATAGTAAAGGTGTTTGACCAAGGAAAACCCCCATGCCCTAACATCCAACATTTCTCCTTCTCTTCTTGTGTGCTTGATGATTTAGATATCTTGGAGGCTTATAAATCATTAAATATTGTATTGAAATTTTTTTAAAGTCTTCTCTTCATTGAACAAGTCAAAATATTAGCAAAAACTCACTTTAAGGTTTGTAAATTAGAGTTTCAAAAGCAGACACCTATAGAAAGCCAAAGTGCAGATTGAGAGATTTTGTTTCCTCTTTTGGATCTTCAAAAATTAAAAAGTGGACTCATTCCCCATCAATGGCGAATGAGTCCCATTTTCAGTCCTGAACTGATTTTCAGCATTTTTGGATACCCTTTTGTCTAAAATAGGTTTCCCAGTTTCACAAAACTAGGACTAATTTGTCTAGAATGGTGAATGAGTCCTAGTAGGGTAAATTTATAGCATCAAAAAAATTTCAACTGTCATTTCTAGCCTCCTTTAATATCTCAGGTGCACACTTCTAGTTTCATGCATTTTTCATTTCATTTTGCACTCATTTCTAAGTGTTTTTGCATTACCCAATGTGTTTTCAAACATTCTTCATTTCCTTAGTTTCCATTCATTAATCAATTAATATTATTAGTTTCTTGCATTCAAATATTTCATCTAGGTATATTGAATCCATATTCCATCCATATTGTACTTATTTTGAGTGTAGCATTGCATTTTGGCCCATCTTTCTCCTTCTAGGTGAAAATCCCTAAGAGTGCTAGAAATACCTTGGATGCCAAAATCCATGTGACACTCATAAATATCAATCCTAACATTAATTAACTAATTCATCAATAATTAATACTCTTGTAAGTTTTTATGTGTGTAGATCTTTATCTTTTGGGGTGAGGGGAAGTTTACTCATAGGTGTGGTTGTTTTCCAACAAGAGTATATCTATAGAGCTAAGGTATATTGATTGTGAATACATGTATTTATAAATTATGACATAGAATTTAATTAAATTCAAGGAAATAAGTCTATTTATCTAAATTTTTAAATGTCATGATAAGAGACGCAAGTTCTCTATAGTGGGATAATGTAGTTAAGAAGAAATTATAAGTTTAACACTAACATTAATTTAAATCTCATTCATTATTCTCAAAGCATACCAAAGATAAGAATAAAAAATTAATAGAAGACATTAAAAGGGACACATAGATATATGCTAGTGATAATTGCAATGTAAAAAATAAACAAAGATGAGCTTGATCTCTATTCACATATTGAAAATGGCTTCTTTAAGTACAAAGACTTCACTAGATTTTGTAGTTGTGCAAAAATAGATTTTGTGCATAATTTATCATGCATAATTTATCATGCAAAAATGGAAGAAATTAGATCCTTATTGTATAATTATTTAGAAATAAATGATGAGATGAAAACATATCTATGTCAAATAAAAAATGTAAGAAACCTCCAAGGAGGGATACTGCTAAAATTATGTGAAGTGAAAGATAAGAACCAATGACAAGGAGGAAACAAAATAAAGCAAGGAAGGAGGGAAATTTCCAAATTGAAATTACTCAATGAGCAAGAGCAACATTATCAATCCTAATGAGATTGAAACTTGTAATCATGCTAAAAAATGAGAATGTTTAAACTATATTTGAGTATGTCAATGGTGTGTAACACAACAACATGATCAATCCTAATTAGATCAACCTCATAAATTAATGCTATGATTTGTTGAACTAGTTAAGAAACATCTCATTTCTCAACACAAATGGCTACATTCAAAATATTGATTGTACTTTCAAGTAGCAATATCTAAAAGGTGAAAATATTAGGGTTTTAGGTTTAGGTTATAGGGTAAATAGGGTTTTAGATTTGCACAAAGCTGTGCCACACTTTATAAAGGAAATGGCCAACATTGATCCAACTTTTAAACTTAAATCACTAAAAATGCCATATATGTTTTGAATTTTGAAATGATGTAAACTAGTAAAATATGTATTTTTTAGTATATTTTATATTTTTATTTAAAATATGTATATATATATTTAAATAGTTTTTAGTAAATTAGCACTATAATTTAGTTGCTAATAAAATGTTGAAAATTGAAGTTGCATGAGACGTCAAACTTTTTCTAGTAAGTTTTATTATTTTTCTTTCAAAATTTTTGTGTGTATTTATAACTTGAAACTTTAGTACATGGATATATATATTTTTAATTTTGATAAATATATATTTTTAAATAAATAATAAAATGTCTGTGAATCAAAAAACAGGTGTTTCCATCAAACATCAACTTTCATATTAAATATTTCTCTAATATGGAAAAAAAATTATGTCATCTTGAAATAAATTATTTCATCTAACTTGTGTTTTCATTTTCACAATCAATTTGAGCCACACTATAGAAGGAGAAGGAATATTGTGTATGCATTTTGAAGGGGCTAATCGAAGCAAATTTTCATTTCCACCTCCTCCCATTGACACAATTGAGCTCAGCGATCTCCAGGTTAGTTGAATTCTACCATTATTTTGTTTTATATCTTGCATTTTTGTTTTGTAATTGTTATTTAGTGTATGTTTGTTTAGTTAGTTTTAGTTCAATATTTAATAGTTTTTAAATTGCATTTAATAAAGAAAAAAATCAACAAAAAAAAGAACGTTATATTGTAAATTGAAAACCATAAAAACTAAACCTAAATTTGACACATTTAACTTAGAAATCAAAACCCTAATCCCTAGGTTCCAAAAAACATAGGCCTAAGAAACTAATTTACCCAGGTTAATCCTTGGACCTAAACCCTAAGCATGAAGTTGTGTCACACTTTTATCCAACTTATCAACACAACTTAATTTAAGTAATTTTAACTAAAAATCAACTTTTGTCGAATATATGATCTAGCATGATTCATTCTAGCTAAGTTAGATACTTCCACAACTTTTTCAACTAAAATTGTTGGCTAAAAATATATGGAGCACCACTTTGAGTCCAATTTACAAAAAAAATAAAATTATTTGAAAAACTTGAAGTTTCAATCACTCTTACTAATTGTAAATAACATTTTTTTAAAAATATGAAAATACCCTTTTGTAGATCCATAATTGTAGTTTTCAAAAATATATTTATTTTAATAGTTTAATTATTATTTATTAGTTATTTTTTCTATTTTTACTAAAATTAGGTTATCAAC
>VDFB02030592.1:0-34870 GCA_007258455.2 Sequoia sempervirens
CCCTCTCCCACCCTCCCACACTCTCTCCCACTCCCACCTTCTCTCGCCCTCTCTCCCATAAGCATAAATACATACATATAGGCATACATACATGCATCCATACATACATAACACACCAACATACATATACATACAAACATATGAAAAAACATTCAAAAAACTGGCATTTAACTAAAGGAATAAATAATGCGAGCGTGTTATTTGTTGTTAAAAATGTTCCATAGAGAAGAAAAGGTGAAAACTAGTAAATAACACACTCGCGTTATAACGCGCTCGTGTTATATTTTTCTTTGGGAATTCCCAAGCCTTGGTTTTGGTATTTTCCTTGGAATACCAACCCAAAGGTTTGGAGGGCATTCCCAACCACCAGAGACGTGTTTTTTGCAAATTCTACAATTTTTCACATAATCGAGTTTGTGCTCACCGTCAAGATTGTATTGGTTGAATATCGACAAAATCGAACACATGGGTAATGTTAAGTTATCTCTTAGCTTTCCAACGATATAATTTTTTTCACTTTCTGACAATATGAGGGCTTTCACCCATAATTTCTTTTGTTTGTATGTCTATTTTTTTTCAAAAAGCAGTGTTTGGTTGTTTTTTTGTTATAAATTAACCATTCATCGAAATTTCAAATAAATTACATTTTTAGAAACTAGACTCCATTCTACAAATTTAAAAAAATCTATTACTTTCCAAAATTTGTAGGCGGAGCACGGCAAAAAATTTTCTTTTTAGGAAGTGCCCACTTAGAAAATTAGTAAAAAATCAAATATTCATTAAAAAATTATCAGAAAAAATATGCACCAACTAGATACTGTTAGCTAACTTTTGACCATAGTGATTTTAAAAATACTAAAAAAAGGTCACCGTGCTTAGGTCGTACAAGAGTTGCTATGTTATGTTTTCCTGACAAAAACAACACCAATTTGTGTACATCCATTTGTTGAACCCCTTAACTCAACCATTTTCAAAATAAATTAGTAGTTTAGAAAGTAGACTCAAAGCACTTCGATCCTTGTTTTTGTTCCATCTCAAAATTTTGAGTGTAACTATCCTCAATTTCACGTCCAAGGTCAGCATTTCCTGATTTTAGAAAAAAAGTGGCCACTTAAGCCCCCTTTTTGGGAACCATCTTGGTACACTTACCCTCATGTTCCCCACTATCTTTTGGGGAAAGTAAAGTGATCAATTAGAAGATGTATAATTTCTTCTAGAGAGTAAATTCAAACCAACATAAATTCACGTTGATAAAGTGGAAGAAAATCTATGAGAAAAGAGAGGCTGATGGAGTAGGTCTAAAAAATTTCTAATGCAAAACAAAGAATTAGGTGCCAAGGTATTCTAGGAAATATATTTAAAAATGGAGCTTAAATGGGCCAAGATACTGAAAGAAAAATACTTGGATGAGGAGGAGATCAACATCTTTTCTTCTAGGACACTCCTAAAAGGTTCCAGAATCTAGAATTTTCTCAGATGTTGTAAGGATTTAATACTTGATCATCTGATGTGGGAGGTAAAGGATGGGTAGTCAGCTCTCTTCTAGGAAGACTCTTGGGAAGGTTACCATAAATTGGAGAAGAGCACACTTGGCCCAGATCAATATTTTCCTCCTAGTTATTGGTTTTTGGAAATTATAAATGGAAGAACAATCAAAATTCATTGTTAAGATGTCCACATAAGTGTTTATATGTCTGAGATAAAATACTCCAATTCACCTTGACTGTACGGTACAATAATTGGCTTTCCATGGGGTTTCTAATCAGTAGTTGAAGAGGATTCTTCTCAACATTGACCACCTTACTATGGTCATGGTGAAAATGGTGTTAGGGAAATGACATTTAAAGAACTATGAGACATTTTGCATTAACACCTGCATTGTGTCAAGGTTCCTAGATTCTCTGTTAGATACCCATATGGCTAAGGTGGAGGCAAAGGATTTGGTGCACAAACTCTTCAAGGAGGACTTTTTGAGTTGTACTTGAAGAAATTTTATATTCTACGATACCTGACATTGGTGCTCCTCACCTGTGCAACCTAGCTCTACTGCAGGCTCCTAGGAAAGTCATCAAATGCTACCCTTTCATGTTAGATCTTTAGGGAATGGCTCTAGTTTGACATAGACAATTGGTGGCTAGTGGGGAAAACTATTTGAAGAAGGCTCTATAACTCGAGCCTATGAGTGGCTTTGAATGGGTTCCAGAGTTTGATGCCTTTGCCAAGGAAAAAGGTTTTCTATAAGAAACATAGTTAGTAGTTTGTATGGTTTTCTTCTAAGTATATGTAAATATAATAAGTCTATGGTCAGTAGTTAGTATAGTCTTCCTATATTGGCAGATGATCTAGTTTGCTCCAGTTGTTAGGTTTTGCAATTTTAATGGATGATTGGGGGAGTTGGTGTTTTTCAGACAATGGTGTTTGATTTTGGGTTTCCTACTGAATAGATGATTGTATCTCTTTTTACATCAATACAAATTATCCTTACGTACCAAAAAAAGATGACCTAAACTTATCATTTTTGAATTTTTTTAAAAATTGTAAGGAATTATCTAAAGTATGCTTTCATACGATTCATTTGTCAAAAAAATATTTTAATAAAAATTTATTAAAATACTAAAAATTCATAATATTTATACTAAAAAAATTAATCCAATTGTAAAAAAATTACATATTTGGAATCTACATAGTCTCATCTATAATAGGTTTTAATTTTGTCAAAAAAAAATTGCAAAAAAATCTTCAAACATATGTCTAAAGTCAAGATTTTCTTGTGACATTAGCATGACCTTAAAGATGTCGGTCAAACCAAGTCCAAAGCTTAGGTTCAAGTCCCGAAGCTTTTTCACGAACCAAAAAACAAAGCAAAAACCTAGCTAAAAATTCAAATTTTAATAAACAGGATCCCATTTCATAAAAAAAATGTTTTTTTTATGCTTTTATGAAATGGGATCCTGCTTTACAAAATGGGACCCCACATTACAAAATTTAATCCCGCTTTACAAAATGTTATCCTGCTTTAGAAAACGGGACCCTGTTTTACAAAATGGAATCTCATTTCTTAAAAGCATAAGATTTTTTATTTTTTTTGTGAAACAGGATCTCATTTCATAAAAGCATAAAAAATAATTTATTTTGTGGAACATGATCCCATTTTAGAATGAGATCCTATTTGTTCAAAACAAGATCCCATTTTTTCAAAATGGGATCCCATTTTTTGCTAGGGGCCCCGAAGAAAAAAGAGATCTTGTTTGCTAAATAACGAGATCCCATTTCATTTTCCCCAATTTCAAGTTTTTTTCTAAGTTCAAAACTTCCACCTTAATTGGACTCAATTTAATGCTTTCACCCACCAAGAAGGAAATAGCCTTATACAAACCATGTTTAATGCAATTTTCTTAGCCCATGGGGTGGTTTTTTTATGTACAATTGTTTGGTGGAAATCATTCATGTCAACATGCCCTAAGTCAACATCTAAAATGATACCATACTTAGGGGTGATCTATGCGGGTTAAGGAATTCCTTTAACTTCTTTCCTCATAACTTTAGGTATTTTACTCATTAGATCTCAAGGGAAATAAAATTCCACAATTACTACTCTATTTACCTATGGTAAAATATTTATTATATTTACATCAACCTAGGGTTTATCTAGTTAAAATTAGGGTTACAAGTCTAGGTTATATTAAGCTTTCATGAATTTATTCTACATAGAGTAAAAGAATAATTTGTTTTATGTGTTCAATTCATACAAAATTATATGAAATTGCTTCAGAATACATCAATTTATCTTATGGTTTCATGTTTTGTGTACCTAATTGTGTTAAGGAGATAAAACCTTTGAAATTGCACATAATTGTAATTCGAACCAGAATGCTTTCTCAAAAATGGATGATGGAAATAATTTGAAACTTATTTTGTTAAATTATCACACTCAAACACTTATTTTAATTTCTTCAAGTTTCTTTTTTCTCTTAAATCCACTTTTGTGATGATAAAAATTTGTAAAAACTCGTTTTGAGCTATAAAATTAACAAGCAATGCATTCGACGCAAGAGATAAGTTAGTGAAATTTATGTTCAATGGAATTAGGACACTTTGTAGGGTTTTAAATGGTCACCAATCCTTTATATTTTAATGACTTAGATGAAACGAGTTCAAATGGGTTAGAGTTTATTGAAAAATATATTTAATTCAATAGGAAGTTTGTTTCCCATAAATGTTGAAATTTGGCTTGTTGTTGACCTATGGGATTATGTAGTTGAACTAGTTAGACTAATCTTTGTCATTTGGTTTAGATAGATTGTCCCTAGGGTAATTTCATTGTAATACGTATTGGGTTTAGTATGTGATGTGTTGATGTCATTTCATGTATGATTCTGAGAAATTTGAAGTGAACCAAAAATACTTCAACTAGAATGATTTAGTTTAGTAGGAGATAAGAAGTCTACAAGATGATGATATGATAATTTCATCATTATTCTATATGGGAAATCCTAAGCGAACTTGCAATTAAATTATTTGTTAAATGGGAAGATTCAATAAGGCATCAAAATGATTTAAATTGAACTTGTAAATGACACTTATGTGGTGAAATCCAAGTGAACTAGAAAGTTAAGGCTTAAGAGTTTGGTTCACTTGGAGGTTTGACCTCCACAAAGTTTTAAATTGAGTTCAAAACATCACTAATACAACAAAGTCCAAATGAACTAGAAAATTACACTTCAAAAGTTCAGTTCACTTAAGGGTTAAATTTTTGGAAATCTTTAAATCAACTTTATGAGAAGCTCGGGTGGTGGAATTCAAAGTTAACTAGAAATTTTAATATTGCAAGTATATTAGGTTTGTTAGAAAATGAACTTTCTACACAAATCCATTTGCAAGAAAACCCAATTGAACTTTCCATGTAGGATTTGATCATGTGACTTCCTTGGATTCGATAAAGACAACAAAACTACAAGAAAATAACTTGCTCATTTTGAGTAAATTTGGGAAACTTCAAACAATGACTTATTTTATTTTTTGATGCTCTTTCCACCTATGATAAAATATTAACCACTTGGCAAACCAAATTTCAAGATTTTTTAGAGATTTTGGAAAATGCTTCAACTACTAGAATGGACAAGAATGAAAATAAAAAGAAAAGAAGAGGGGATCCTCATTTTGCTAAAACCAAAAAATCAAACATGTTGTTAAAGTGCACAACAATAACAACCATTAAAAATTATAAAAGTTGGTGAGAAAAATCTAGTATGTGGATTGAAAAAGTCACTATATATAAGGCTTAAAAGAAGCAAAGTTGGTTTATATGTTTACAATAATATATCTCCATACATCGCATAGTTTTCAATGAGCGTTGAGTTAGTTTAGCAAGTGGGTAATCCAGTATCAGCTGAATGCTCATTATCTTCAAGCAGGCGCAATGGAAATACAACCATCTTCTCCTGATATGGACTTTGCTATGGCTTGACTGATGAGAGGAATGACAGGATACCGCAAACAATTAGATAAATAGAAAATCACTCACTGCTAGAGCAGACAAAGTAGAATTTGAATCTTCCAACCTAACAATTTGTCTCGTTTTTCTTGGATCTGCATTCCTGCCTTGCTGTTTTCAAACCCAACGTTTAGACAGAAGAAATACTATTTATTCAGAGATTATAATGAGAAGATGCCAATCTCCTCCAAGCAGGCGGTAATATATTTGCTCAGCCGCCTTGATAGTATTTATCTATTGAATTAATAATAATTAGGTCGCCATAGTTAGATTGTTTGGCTCGGGGTTCCCAAGTTAAACCATTAGCTCGTTTCAAATGAGTAAAATGGACAGTTTATAAAAAATAATGGGACATTTTCGTAACTCTTCACTTGATCCCAATTTTTTTTTGGTTACGTATTCGTGAACATTACAATTATAGTGTTATTTTGGTCAAAGAATTTAATAATAAATTAACTTGTAGGGTTTTGCACCTAAAAGGAGAGAGGTACCAAAAGCCTTAATGACTCACTAAAGAATAAGCCTTTGAGATTCCAATGCAAGTGAGATTGAAATCCGTCAAAGGGGAATGTCCTAGATGCTGAAAACTGATAAAAGAGATTAACTACTAATGCAAAACTAAGAGAATGCAAGATGTGTGAAAACACGTTGTGATATGAAAAATCACCTAAATGACCTATAAAATGCTTTGGAAATACAATCAAAATAGAATAGGAAAGTGTAACAGTAAATGATGTGAAACCTAGAAATGTGTTGAAAACTGGAAATATCTCTAAAATTTTGAAATTGTTGCTTTCTAGGCCTAGTGGGACTCATTTTCCATTCTGGGTGAATCAATCCCAGTTCTAGAAAATTGTCCCAAAACAAGTTTCAGCCAAAAGGGTATCTGAATCTGTAAGGATCTCCGAAAAACACCTATAGTGGGACTCATTTGCCACTACTGGGGGATGAGTCCCATTTTGTTGAAAAGTGTCCCAAGGGAGGAATCTCAAGATGAAACTTTGCAAGCCTCTAAAGATGGATGAAATAAGAACTTTCCCACTAATTTCATGTAGATTGGATGGATATTTTTTCCTAGATTTGATTTTTTTGTGATTCTTGACAACTTTTTTCATGACAACTTTGACAACATTTGCAACTTTATCATTTTTGGCATTTTTCTTCAATCTGTAGACCTGCAGTAACACATTAAAAGAGGGGAAAACTTGTTGATTGTTAGGGAATGGGGGTTTTCCTTGGTCAAACCCCTTTTAGGCATTTAAACCAAAATAATGAAACAAGATAATTAAGTATGAAATATTGTAATTAGAGACTTGCCATGATGATAGATCTTGAATTTCAACAGCAATAGATGAAGAATCTTCCCTTGAATTTCTTAGGAAACTATGTTGATGACTTAAAATGCTAAAACCCTAGCTTGCTTGAGTTGAGATGGATAATGAATAATGAATGAATCATGAATTAGGGTTTAAAATTATGTTTATACAAGAAATCCTACTCAAATTCTCGTTAATTTGATCCCCAAGGATGGCATTAAAGAAAATTAAACTTAAACCCTAATTTTTCCTGCTCAAACCTCAAAAATGGCCCAAATGGGACTCATTGGCCATCTTGGGTGAATGGGTCCCACCTGGATGGAACTCATTCACCTAAAGTGGTGAATGGGTCTCACAGGGGCTCTTTTGCCAGTTGGGATGTTGGGAAGTGAAGAAATTAGGTTTATATGTTGTTCTAGTTGGGTTTTTTATCAAATTAAGCCTCGGGATGCACAATATGGGGTCATAGGGGCCTATTAATGATGATATAAAGGGTAATTAGGGATAGGGACACAAATTTCAATGTTAAAGTGTGATTAAATACACTCTACAACATTAAAATGAGGTCCACATAGCCTAGAAAGGCACAACATCCAATGTGAATGTGTAAAACAAATTACAACACTAGATAAAAATAAAGTTTAGTTTACAAGCCTTCTAGGTTAATGTGATAATGCAATTAAATACATTTTACAATATTGAATTAAGTGAAAAATAGGTCTATTTGACTTAAATGCTTAATAAAAGTCTAGAAAAGTGTGAAAGTCACAACACTTTACAACACCTTTACAAGACATGCATTTTATTCAGTTTGCAAGGGCTCAAGACCTAATGTGGATGTGAAAAACACCTCACAACACTAAATCAAGGCATCATTAGGTCCAATTTACCATCAATTATTCTTATATCAAGCAAGAGATACTTCTTTCTACGCTACATTTAGCGCCCACTTTAGAGAGAGGATGAACTTGCTTCAAACTCGTGCACTAAAGTAGACATTCAAGAGGGGTCCAAGTGTACCAATGTGGATGGTATATGATAACAAAGATGAATGAGGTAACCAAGCCCCTAGAATCTAGGATCCTAAGTCAAACTGACATAAGTGAAAAAGGACACATGCAAGGTGAATGATTTGCAACAGAACAAGATATGCAGTCATGCAATGGAAATAACTAGAAGGAAAAGAAGTACAAATGTGAAAAATAAAAAGGTGGATCAAGATTCGATCATTTTTCCAACATGATGTGGATCATATCTAGGATGTTTTTCTAAGAAAGAGATGCATGCTCACTCTGAGGTGACAAAACTCATGGTTGTCCATTGGGTGAGAAGTCCTAAAATGTGAGAAACATACACTCATGGATGGTATGCACTCACACACATGCAAGTGGCTATGGGGAAATTCATGCCTTGGAATGGGATTTCTGCTCAACCATACCAAAGTTATACCTCTTGATAAATTTAATAAGGCACCACAATGAAAATGCTTTTGTAAATTCTTTTGAATTGTGAAAAAATTGCTAAAGGGGATTTGTCTTTGTTCATGTAAGGTCTTCTTCTTAGGAAGCATTGTGCCTAATGTCTCCAAGAGAGGAGAATTTGAGGTTTCAAATCATTTCCCATGGGATGCCTCATTCACATCATGCCATGTTAGTAGATCGTACACTCTTGGATGGCATCAAACTCAATGACACCACCAAGAAGAGGACACATCATAGAAAAAAAGTGAAATCACACCATGAATGTTTTTTCCAAAAGATATCATCTATGTATGCCACCACTTTAAAGTGGTTGCTACACCATCATTGTGAGAAATTACTTTAAAGTAGCCAATGATAAATGCAAACATGAAAGAAGACATGAGAGCCAGCTTGGAAATCCCTATGCCAAGTCATATGTTTCTGAATTGAGCTACATCATGAGTAAGTACATCACATGTGATTCAATCTTAAGACATGCATCCACATCCCAAGATTTTTATTATATGTTTATGAAACGTTAATGACTAGCCAAAAGAGACAACAACAAGTGACATACGGGGATAAGGCTTCCTAACCCCTTGCCCCCACTTAATGTAGGACAAAGCTCACTTGGAATGGATGATGATATGACACTCCTTGTGATGAATGTAAAACACGAAATGATTGAAAGGAGCAAAAACTAATGTTATTTATGTCAATAAGTAAACAAAGTTTCTACTTGATACATATTTAATGATATGTCTATCAATTTAGGATGCGCCAAGGTTAGATTTGTCTTGGAAGAATTGATTGTGATAGTGATGAAATGGGATGAAGGTCTTTGTTTTGAGGGACAATAACCAAGATCATTAGGCTTGATAGCATCACATCCTTTTCTAGGTTGCTTGAGAAGTTCAAAATGTCATCCAAAAAGTTTTGTCACTTTTGTCGGATTTTGTGGTTGTTCAATTGCCATAAAGTTTGTCTTGGATGTTGTTGACATTACCTCTTTTTCTCTTCCATTTTTAGATTCTTTTGTTATGATCATGTATTCCCCCATGGATGTAGAAATGAGATCAAAGGTTTTCAAAGCTTCTTCCAATAACTTTGTGGCTTCTTCAATTTTCTTTTTTCTTTCTATATCATTTTTCATGGTATTGATCATAGCACATGTAACCTTTTTGTTTTGAGGAGTAGAAGGTGACTTGTCATAAACTCCTAACATTTGCTTCAAGGCTTGACCCATATCAAGAGGATTCTTCAAAGTGAGGTTAATTTTTGGTTTGCACTTGATAGTGTTGATGTTTTCATGCACCACAAGACCTTCCCTATTAGGAGAGTTTATAGGAGAACTACAAACTAGATGTTCATGACATTCAATGTTTGGTTCTTCAATATTGACTTCATCGCAAGTAAGGGCATGATCCATGGTTGGATTTTCTTGATTGGAAATGATGGTGTTTCTTTTTTTAGTAATGTTTTCCTCGTGAATCTCATCGATGGGACCTTGTACCACCATAATAACTTCTTTACCAATAGGAGAGATATTAGGAGAGGGGGAAATTTGATTGTTCTCCATAATGTCATCCTTTTTCTCTAAGGTGTCATTCTCTTATGCCATAATATTTACCCTAGTAGGAGAGCTTTTAGGAAAGTGACAAACAATAGACTCATCACATTTCATCGTTGGATTTGATAAAGTAGCTTCATCACTCATAGGAGAGGCATCAAGAGTAGGATAACTAGGAGTTTCATGTTTACCAATGATTGGAATTTTTTGTTCAAATAGGTCTTCCCAAATGGTAGGGGCATTGGGAAAACAAGGAATAAGACTCTCATGAGTCTCAATAAGGATATATTCTAACACTAAACTATCTTATTTATGTCTAGAGAAGATATTAGGAGAAGGAAAGGCTTGATTGTCATGATTATCTATATTTGCATAATGTATTCTTGAGTAGGAGAGGTAGGATTTTCATAGCTCTCAAATATCAACATATCCTCCACACAAATGTTTTTTTCATGATCATTCACAATTGTATCCTTATGCACTAAAGCATTGTCACAAGTAGGGGAGGTGTTGGGAGTAGTGGCCATGATCTCAATTTTGTGTGTCATAGTGTCTTTCCAAGCGGGAGGAGGAAGACAAGCAAGAATTTCATGATCTTCAATGATTGTATCCTACTTCAGGGTATGTGCAGGATCATCATGGGCCAAAAAGTGGCAATATGATGGGTATGTGTAGGGTATGTGGCTGATGACTTTTTTTTTTACCCAAAATTGATGAAATGAAAATGGTTTTTAAAGGATATTCTCAGCCTTCCAACAATATAAATTATACTATACTTTTAATTTAATAAAAAATTATTATTCATTTTCTATTTGAATTATGACTAAAGTCCTCATTAATAGGCTAATTGAAAAACATTTATAACTTTCAAACAGTGTCACATTTTTTGAATCTAAAACATCTGTCACATTCTATGCTTCGCATACTATAGGATTAAAAAAATAAAAATTTAATTTCATAAAGTTTTGACCAAGTTAAGGTGGTTAGACATACGAGTTTTTATATTTTTAAAAAGTTGTAATAAAAAAATTATAATTAATTATTTACTTGGAAAAAAATTACAAAAAAATAAGCATCACATCCGGACATGAGTCCTCTACTTATATCTAAAATATTATAAAAAAATATTATAATTTTAGTGTGGTTAGGGTGGTCAGATAGATACCTACTTCTTATTTTTTCCCTAAAATTTAAATACTACTGCATTGAAATTTTAAATTTTCACCAAATAGATTTTTTCTTTTTTTAAATAAACCTAGTAGTTTAGAAACTACATTCAATTTTCTATAGATTCAATTCTTACATATTTTTGAAATAATATAGATAACTTATTCAAATTTTTACATCAGATTTGGGAGAAGTTCAATTTAAAATACAGAAGGAGGGTTACTTGAATGACACTAAGGAAAAAGAGAATGAGCTCCTTACGAAGATGCATGGCATAAATGGAAAGGAGGAGGAGTTCTAGAGACAAAGATCTAGAGCTCTTTGGTTATCTGCAGGAGACAGAAACAACAAGTACTTCCATCTATCGGCATAAAAACATAGAGCTGTAAATAAAATATCTCAAATAGAAGTGAACGAAACCAGGTATGAGGAGGAGGAGGATATTAGAAAGCAGGTGAGCTCCTTCTTTAAACATCTTCTCTCGACAAGTGATGAAATAAACCAAAATGAGCAGGATTAGTTAGTTGAAGCTATACCAAGAATTATCAACTAGGAAAACAACTATTTTTTGACAGTTATCCCCACCAATGAGGAAGTCAAGTGGGCTGTTTTTTCCTTTGATGGGAGTAAAGCTCCGGGTCCTGATGGTTTCCCTTTATTTTTCTTTCAATGGCTCTAGGAGATTGTTGAAGAAGATGTGGTAAATGCGGTAAAAGAATTTTTTGGATCCAGAAGTCTTCTAAAAGAATTGAATGCTACCTTCTTGGCTCTTATCCCCAAGAAACCTGAAGCTAATAATTTTGAGGATTTTAGGCCTATAAGTCTTCTTGGATGGTAGAAAAATTCTTGACTCTATTGTCACGGTTCATGAGAATATTCACTCCTTAGTTGAGTCGAAGATTGAAGGCTTCTTATTAAAGCTTGATATCTTAAAAGCCTATGATAGAGTTGACTGGATTTTCTTATTTAAAATCTTAAAGGATTTTGGTTTTTGTAACAGGGTTATCCAATTGGTGGAACAACTTATGTCCATGGCTTCCATATCGATTATGGTCAACGGATCCCCCACCTATTTTTTTCAGAGCACCAGAGGTCTAAGGCAGGGTGATCCAATCTCTCCTATTTTATTAACTATTATGGCTGAAAGTTTAGGCAGGAATCTAAAAAAATTGGTCGACTTTAAATTTCTTGTTGGTCTCAAACCTTCCTCAGGCAATTTGGTATGTTCCCATCAACAATTCGTTGATGACACTATGCTTATGGTTCAAGCTACGGTGTCTGAAGGAAAATCTATAAAACAATTGCTTGACAATTATGGGAGAGCTTCAGGATAGTTGATCAACAAACAAAAAAGCTCTATGTTCTTCTTCAACACTCTGAATCATAGACAAGCTAAAATTGCCAGAATTCTAGGTTGCAGGGTGGATTCCTTTCCCGCCACCTACCTTGGTCTACCATTAAGCTTGAAACCTCCTGAGTCTTTCTGGCTCTCGTTGGTTGAAAGATTCGGCAAGAAGCTTGCGAGCTAGAAAGGAGCCCTGCTAAGTCAAGCCAGAAAACTTTAACTCCTCAAAGCCTCTCTCCAGAATTTTCCTATCTATTCCCTGAGCCTATTTAAGATTCCTGCTAAATTTGTTGATGCCATTGAAAAAATTCAAAAAAGATTTCTTTGGTCAGGTGTTGAGGAAAAAAAATCTTGTCTTAATTGGCTGGAATCTGGTTTGTAGAGCTAAAAAGGTTGAAGGACTTAGTTTAAGAAGAATCAGAACATTCAATAAAATCCTCTTAGCTAAACAATTCTAGAGAATCTCCTTTTCTTCTGGGGAGTGGATTGATATTTTGGCTAGCAAATATTTAGAAAACAACTGCTCCTTCATTATAAAGAAGGATCCCCACCTTCTTCCTAGAGGGTCTACATGCTGGAATAATATAATCAATGGTAAGAAGATTGTGGATGATGGTATTGGATGGCAAGTGAGAAATGGTAATCACACTAGATTCTAGGAGGACAGATGGCTTTTTAAGGAGCCCATTATAAAAACCAATTCCTTCAGTGAATGAGCAGAGATTTGTAAGGCACAGTTTGGAACTTATGTGAAATATTACAGAGCGAATGGTATTTGGGTGGACCTGTGCAGTGTTAGTCAGGCTTTGGCTCCTATCCAGTCTTCTATGCTAGCTATTAGACTTAGTTCTGAGCAGCTGGATGATCGTGTGGTTTGGATAGATGAACCCTCTGGCAATTTTTTAGTGTCATCTGCTTTTGCCAGGATTACTTCTTCTCTAGACCATCCTCCCTTCTGGTCTAAAGCTTGGTTCAAACATTTGATACCTAAAATTAATATCTTCTTCTGGATCCTTCTCCAAAACAGGGTGCTCACGATTGATAACCTTTGTAAACGTGAATTTCAAATTCCTAATAGATGTTTTCTTTGTAAGATGGAGGCTGAATCTATGCATCATTTATTCCTTCATTGCTCATTTGCTGCTTCTATATGGAAAAAAAACATCAGGTTATGGCACCTTCCTTGGGTTTTCCCTTTTTCCATTGAAGACTTCTTCACTCAATGGAAAGCCCCAACAAGAAATCCTATGCTCAAGCTTTTATGGGATTTATCCTTCCCTCATGTTGCTTGGGGCCTCAGGAAAGAACACAACAATAGAATTTATAGGGGTAAAGAAGCCTCTGTGGACATTGTCTTTGATAAAATTGTCAGATCCCTGAAGGAAAATTTCAATTCCTTGGTTCAGAAGGACAACATGCCCATGAAGGTGGAGCACTCACTCTATGACTTAATTGTTGCTAGGGATTGGAACATAAGTCTAGATTTGTCTAGAACTATAATGAAGGCCAAGAAGGACAAAGAGGGTGTTTGCTGGTCTTTTCTGCCAAACAGTTGGATCAAAGCTAACTTTGATGGTGCGGCTAAAGGCAATCCGGGGGCGGCAGGCTGTGATGGAGTTATAAGGGATTACTTTGGAAATTTCATTGGAGCAATTGCCTCTCCTCTCGGTTCTCAAACAACTCATCTTGCGGAGGTTGTTGGTGCTTTTCACATCATAAATTTAGCCCAAAGTCTTAACATTAAAAATCTGTGGCTTGAAGGAGATTCCAAAAACATAATTGACTGCCTCTGTGGCAAGTCTCCCCCCTCATGGACCATTAAATCATGGGTTGAGGATGCCATATTGACTTTGGCTAAATTTGAAAAAGTTAAAATATCACATGGTTATAGAGAAGCCAATGTTGTTGCGAATTTTTTCACTAACAAAGGAGTTAGGAGTAAAGATGTGAGTACCTGGCTTAATACTAGCGATCTAAACTCTAATGTCAGTGCCCTATTAAATTATGATAAATCACATGGAAAAGTGACGTGTTATCCCTTTAATGAGGACAGGCTGGATCTTTCACATCATAATCATTAGAGTGCATGGAACCGAGCCCAACGGCTTAATCTGCAAGAAAACTTTGCACGCTTTGTGGGTTCTTAGATTTGGTAGGGCCAATTTTAGTAAAGATTTCATTTGGGTCTACCCCACTGTGTCAGCCGAAATGGGAGGAGACAGAAAGTGAATTGAGCCGGACAGCTATGATACACACATGAAAAATTCCAAGGCCATGAGTAAGGTTAAAAGCGGAGGGTTGCTTCCTTTCCTAGAGAAGCTCCATGGCTCTAACCAGGAGGCTACGGATCTCTTTGTTAAAAAGTGGAATAATGGAAACTTGACCTTGTTTGGTAGGAATGTGGAGCTCAACGAAAATCTTATTGCTGATGTTATGGGATTATCTATTGAAGGGAAGAAGTTCTTCAGGGACAGGGCTTTTTTTGATGAAGCTATGATTAGATTTCCTAAACAGGACAAAGAAAGGCTAAGTCTGGTTAAAATTGCAAACAGCTACTTTGATGCTGACACCATAAAGGCCATTTGGAGAAAGTTTTTGTGGGTCATCATGGAGTACATTACGGTGGATGGGCGCTTCACCAGAGTCTATGGCTACCACTTTTCTCTTCTCAACCACTTCCGATATAAGGTTAGGGTCTCTATCCTATATTATATTTTCTGTTCCTTGAAGAAAAGCTTGGAGGATAATAAGAAAAACCCTAAAAGATTCCCCATTCTACACACTGGGTTAATAAGGTTGATTGTTGAACATTTCCAAAATATGCCTGCACCCGCTATTCTAGAAACTATCCTTGATTCTAAGAGTGATGACACTGAGCCCAGTGGCTCAGAGTATCTGCCTAACTCTAGTCCAGCTAGAAAAGTCCTTAGCTTGCACGCTGTCCCTTCTGGGAATTCTGGTAAAACCCACACTGAGCTTGAGCCTGATAGCCCCTCCCTTAAGAATAGCTCTATTGATAAGAAACCCTTGGCCAAAAGCCTTGTTTCCTATTCTGAAGAATCCTCTGAGTTGGAGGAGTCTGATGCTAACAAACCTAAGCTTTGCACTGATCCTCTACTGGATAAACACACTAAAGATTACTCCCCTGTTATTCCTAACCCTGATAAAACTTGTCCTAATACTGGAAAAGAGCCCTCTCTGGATGTTCTGAACCTTGCCAAAACCAATTCTGAGTCCCACTTCAAACTCTTGGAATGGACTTTCATTGAAATTAATGAGTTGAAAATTAAAAATTGGGCCCTTCAAAGCAAGACTGAAGAGCTGGGTGCAAAGATTGCAGAAATTGAAAAGAAAGATGTGGATCACAGTAACAGAAATTAGATTCCAAGATTGAGAACATAAGGAATACCATCAAAACCATTGTTGTGCAAAACAACCGTATGGCAAGACACAATGCCATTATCATTAACGCAATGACTAAAAAGCTAGATAAAGCCCAGCAGGGTTCTCTGGTGGTGAATCTAGAGGAAACATAGGACAAAAGCCAGGAAACGGATGTGGGAATTTCCAGAAGAACCAGAGCCAATCTGAAGCGCAAGGTCCCCCCTACTTTGAAGATGATTCAAACTTTTAAAAAGGGTGTCAATGATATATAGAATCTAGAGGCGGAGACAGAGTCTGTCCTCAAGACTATGAATTAATGGATGGGGTTTTTTTGGTGCTTACTTTGCTGTTCCTTTTGTTTTGACCCTTCTGGTCTTTTTCGGTTGGTTGCTGCTGATCTTTTCTCGGGTAGCTAGTCTTTTTGGTTGGACTTTGGTGTCCTCTTTTCTATTTTGTAAACGTTGTGGTTTCGGGTCCCTATAAAACCCATTTTACCCTTTTATCAAAAACAATTATGATTATCATTATTATTGATGCTTGCATTCTTTTGTGTCAAATCTTTAGTGGATGATCCTAGTGAGAGGAAGTCCTTAAGGGCTTCATCTAACATATCTAAGTCATCACTATTAAAGGGCTTGGACGATATGCTTTTTCTAAATTGAATCATTTTTTGAATTGTTTATTTTACAGTTTTTAGTTTTTAGTTTTCGTTTTCTAATGAATTTAATCCAAATGAACTAGGAAGTAATGCTGAAAATGAAAATTGCAAAATTTTAATGCTATCTATAATTTCCATGAATGTAAACAATGCTTATTTCTAATGATTTAAATTTAATAGAAGCTTTAAAAACTTAAAATGCAATGTAAAGACATAGGATGAAATGCAACCTTTTAGATTTCGCATAAGGTAATGTACTGATCATATTATGCAATGATCTGAAAATGAAATGTTGTGAGTGCAAAATTGAAATTAAGCCATGCATGAAATGAGCCAAATTAGGCTAGATTTAGTGAAATGCATGTAACAAGAACTTAACCAAAAAATACAGATAGTTAATGGCAATAAACAAAAGTGTAGAAATAGGGTTTTAGTGCCATAAAAGGCAGTTTTAGGGGTGCAAAGGGACTAATTCACTGAAGGTGATGAATAAGTCCCAATAGATTTTTTTTCAAAATTTTTAGATTTTTTTTATTGATTTTTAATGTTTTTTGTGCTGTATAATGCAGGCCTAAGATGCGAATGTAGAATTTAAGAAATTTTTAATGATTTGAGATGTAAAAATGCAACCTATATGCACTTTCACTAATGCAAAATTTGAAACCCTAGAATGCAACTTAACTAGTGCAAAATGCAATGCAATGTTAATGCAATATCTTTCTAGGATGATGATGGTCTCAAAATTATACAAGAAGGTATTCAAAAATTAGTTTCACCAAAATTAACCAAAGACTTTTTGGCAATGTGGGTCTCTCTTACACTTCTAGGGTTTTGCACCTAAAAGGAGAGAGGTACCAAAAACCTTAATGGATCACTCAAGAATAAGCCCTTGAGATTCCAATGCAAGTGAGATTGAAATCCATAAAAGGGGAATGTCCTAGATGCTGAAAATTGATAAAAGAGATTAACTACTAATGCAAAACTAAGAGAATGCAAGATGTTTGAAAACACGCTGTGATATGAAAAATGACCTAAACAACCTATAAAATGCTTTGAAAATAAAATAAAAATAGAATAGGAAAGTGTAATAGTAAATGGTGCACACCTGCAAATGTGTTGAGGACTGGGAATATCTCTGAAATTCTAAAATTGTTACTTTTTAGGCCTGGTGTGACTCATTCGCCATTCTGGGCAAATCATTCCTAGTTGTGGAAAACTATCCCGAAATAAGTTTAATCCAAAATGGCATCCAAATCCATAAATATCTCTGAAAAAAATCTACAGTGGCACTCATTCACCACTACTGGGGGATGATTCCCATTTTGTTGAAAAGTGTCCCTCGGGTGGAATCTCGAACTAAAACTTTGCAAGCCTCTGATTAAAACCAAGTTTAATTTACAAGGCCTTCTAGATTAATGTGAGAATGTAATTAAATACATTTTACAATATTGAATTAAGTGAAAAATAGGTCCCTTTAGACTTAAATTCTTAATAAAAGTCTAGAAAAGTGTGAAAGTCACTTACAACACTTTACAACACCTTTACAAGACATGCATTTTATTCATTTTGCAATGGCCCAAAACCTAATGTGGATGTTTAAAACACCTCACAACACTAAATCAATGCATCATTAGGTCCAATTTATCATCAATTATTCCCATATCAACCAAGAGATACCTTTTTATATGCTACAATATGAAGTCTTGCTTATAAAGCCAATGTGAGGAATAGGATTAGACAAGATCATCAAAAGTATCTTAATCCTATCATATGAGACAACTAACTCACAATAGTTAGTGTGAATAATTAATCTATTCACTATACTTAAGTGTACTTAGGTTGATGACGTTAGACAACTTCTTGTGTAACTAAATGTGCAACATTTAAGCCTCTAGAGGTTACCAAGTTATTTGGTAAAACTTCATGTGAGCACTACCTTTTTGAGGTTGGAAGAATTTTCATCTCACCTCAAAATTCACTCAACACTTTCACACAAGGTTGATGACTTGGTCCTAGAGGTTGTTGGTTTGCACATTCCAAGTGTTCCTAAGGCTAACACCTATAAGACACTTGTCTACTCTTTTGTGCCACATCTTGGGGCACTTGTCCTCATCCTTGCCTATATATGCAAAGATTTGTAGTCAATGTAATTTGGCTCAACTAAATAAAATATTTCATATTATGTTCATTATGTGTGTTTCTCATCTTCATGATCTCCTAAATTCATACATGGTATTATAGCTAGATGAAGGTAGTTTCGATTCTTTAAGTGAAAAAATGTGTTGTATTTAGTGGACTATTTTTTAATTTGGATGGCACCTCTCTTATCTGCAGCACAAAACTAATGACATCCCCTCATGCCATAATCATTTTCACATATTTGTAGGTTTGGCAACTATGTGTTTGAGTGATTTAGGATCATATCCTGTGCAAAATTTGGCCTATCCCCTTTTAGCACAACAACCAACCTCAAAGAAATCATAGACCTATAGTGTAGTAAAATGCATACCCTTGCATTTTCACACTTTTTTGGTCCCGCCTTGTCTTATGTATCCCTATTTATGGCTTAATTGTTCCTATTTTTCATTCACAAGTCCTATGAATTATTATTTTCTAGCTAATTCTGACATTCTCCAATACATAAATGATAATTTAATGATTTCATCTGTGTCCCTAATTTTTGGGTCGGGACTAAAATACCACCTAGGGCGTATTTGTCCCCCAAAGGTCTCTAGACCTTGATTTTGAGGCATATTAATTGGGCCCCTTTTTCGTGTATGTGCCCCAAGTTTTATGATTTGGGACTAAGATGCCACCTAGGGAATCTTAGTCCTCCTCGAGTCATTTTCGAGATTTAATTTCAAATTCTAGTGGGATTTAGCCTCCTTTATTTAATGAACTCATATGTCAGCTTGGTGTGATGTAATTTTGGGATATTAAGCATAGATACATATAAATACAAGGTTCCTTCCTCTCATTTTAAAATAACAAACATCCAAGAAATCTAAGCATTCAAGCATTCAAGAGCGTTTCTATCAAGCATTTGGAGCAATCATCAAGATTCAAGCATCATATCAAAGAGTTTCTTGCATCATGTGTGTTGTTGTGATAACATTTGTGATGTAGGGTTTTGATTCAAACAATCTATTCAAGTCCATATCTTTGGTTAAAGATCCATCTCCATTGCAACCATTTCACACAACTTTGCAGACTTTAAAATAAGGGTTTGGTGATTTGTAGCATTGCAAGTTGTTCATTCATCATTTGCTTCATTATTCTATTTCATTTCAAGGTTTAATTACCAACAAGGGGTTTGACCAAGGAAAACCCCCATTCACTAACAAAAAATAAGTTTTTCCCTCCTTGCATGTTTGTGATTGTAAATTTAGGTTGAAGACTTGAAGATCATTTGAAGTGCAAAGCTGTCAAAGTTGCAAAGTTGCATTCCAAAGTTGTCATCTTCACGAAACTCACCTACAAGCTAAATCCAAAAGTTTTAGAACCTAAGATCAGAAAAGAAGCAAGTGTAGACCTTGGAGCTTAGGACCACATTCATAGTTTTCAAAAATTCAGAATGGGACTAATATGCCACATTGGGAATCTTAGTTCCCCTGAGCTTATTTTTTAGAGAGTCCTTCAAATCTGGTTTTGACATCTAAATATTTTGCATCTGCCTTGAAAAATAGCAGAAGGAATAAGACAATAGTAAAGGCGTCTTTGTCCTCAAGGGAATATTTAGACTTCTTTGCATTTTTGGAATCCTTGCAACATCTCCAAACTTCCCAAGTGCACACATCCTATCTCCCTGTTGCATATTTTCATTATTTGCATCTCTCATTTAGCTTGCATAACTAGGTTTTGTATGTTAGATGTTCATTTGTATTTTCCAAGCATTTGCTTGGTGGTGAACCCCTTAAAGCTAAAAGAACCCCCTCCTAGGTCCTTCTAATTGAGAATTGACTCACCTTGTGAGGTTGATAGTCAATCCAATTAGGACTCCTAGGACATAATTTAATGACCAAGATAAAATAGGTAATCACCCACCTACATTTTATCATTGGTTCATTTTGGTGAACCTGACCTTGTTGAGCATTCATTTTCTAATTTGGAGTCCATTAAATTCCTTAAATCTAGGTTGCATTCATTCTTGTATTGCATCTTGCATTAGTCAAATTGCATCTAGGGTTTCTTATATTTACATTAGTAAAAGGGAATATAGGTTGCATTTTTTCTTTCTTGCATCATTTCATTTCATTCAAAAATTAAAAAAGTGCATTGTTCTTCATCTTAATTTCATTTAGAACCATTCTTATTGCACTCAAAATTGAAAAAAATTGCATTCAACTGCTTGTTACTAGTTACTTTTCCTTGCATTCATTGGCATAATTTTTCATTTCTAAACATCAGCATCATAAATAGGAAAGTTGTAAAATTTTTAGAAAATCCATAATTTATTATTTTTCTAAGAAAAACCTCTACTAGGACTAAAACGCCCTTCCTGGCGTCTTAGTCCCTCTTAGGGTTTTTGGTTCAGAAGTCACTCTCTATTGTTTTCCATTTGTTTCAGCCTCTAGAACTTCAGAATCTCACTAGGAGGACCAAGAAACCCTCACTAGCGTCTTAGTCCCTAATGACTTTAATTTTCTAGTTTTCAAGATCTAACATTGCTTTTTTGTGCTTCTATGGGTTGTCTTCAATTTTTTGTTTTAGTTTGCAGATCTACTATTATTTCAATTTATTTCATTTCAAGTGTAATTGTAAGCATAGAATATTTTGTTCATTGCACTATATGTGGTTTATCCCTTGTATGAGTTGTAATACTTGGTGTCTGAAGCGTAGAAAAAAGTACTCCTTGCTTGATATGGGAATAATTAATGATAAATTGGACTTAACATCTCCTTGATCTAGTGTTGTGAGGTGTTTTACATATCCACATTAGGTCTTGGACCCTTGTAAATTGAATAAAATACATTTCTTGTAAAGGTGTTGTAAAATGTTCTAAATGATTTTCACACTTTTCTAGACTTTTATTAAGAATTTAAGTCTAATGGACCTATTTTTCCCTTAATTCTATTGTGAAATGTATTTAATTATTGCATTCTCACATTCACCTAGAAGGATTGTAAATTAAACTTAATTTTAATCTAGTGTTGTAATGTGTTTTACACATTCACATTGGATGTTGTGCCTTTCTAGGCTGTGTGGACATCAATTAATGTTGAAAAGTGTATTTAATTACACTTTCACATTGAACTTTGCATCCATAGCCCTAATTAGCCTTTATATCCTCATTAATTGGCCCCTATGACCCCATATTGTGCATCTTGAGGCATAATTTGATCAAACACCCAACTAGAACAACATAAAAGTTGAAATTATTCACTCCCCGACACCCCAGTTGGAAAAAGAGCCCTTGTGGGACCCATTCACTACTTTGGGTGAATTATTCCCATCCAGGTGGGACCCATTCACCCAGGATATCGAATGAGTCCCATTTGAGCTATTTTCGAGGTTTGAGGGAGAAAAATTAGGTTTTAAGTTTAATTTTTGTCAATGTTAGCCTTGGGGATCAAATTAATGGGAATTTAGGTGAATTTTCTATATAAAAAATCTTCTAAACCCTAATTCATTATTCATTCATCATTCATTATCCATCTCAATTCAAGCAAGCTAGGGTTTTAGCATTTTAAGTCATCAAGATAGTTTTCTAAGGCATTCAAGGGTAGATACTTCATCTATTGTTGCAGCAATTTAGGATCTATCATCATGGAATTCTAATTGCATTATTTCATAATTTTGGTTTAATTACTTAAAAGGGGTTTGACCAAGGCAAACCCCCATGCCCTACCAATCAACACTTTTGTTATATTTCTTTGTGTGATTGCAGATATGAGTACTTTGAAGGCTTGGAGATGATTGAAGAATAGGTTGGAAACTTATTGAAGTCATCTCCTTATTGGCTAGGTCAAAATATCCACAAAAAGTCACTTACAGTGCTGAAAATCAGGGTTTCAGATCGAGACACTTGGAGGTATAGATTGAGTAGACCGAGAGCTACAGATTCCACTTTTAGGTTTTCAAAAAAATCAAAGTGGACTCATTCACCATTAGTGATGAATGAGTCCCATTGTACCTACTTTTTAGAGATTTCTATAGATTTAGATGCCCATTTGTCTGAAACAGGCTCTGGTGCAGTTTTCTAGATTTGGGACTGATTCACCTAGAATGGAGAATGAGTCCTAGTAGGTCAAAATTTCAAGATCAGCAACATTTCTAGACTTCATTCCAATCTTCAACACATTTCCAAGTGCACACTTTCTTTTTACTTTCCTGCTATGTTTTACTTGCATTTTTATTTATCTCTCTAGGCATTTTTGCATATCACGTTGTGTTTTCAAAAATCTTGCATTTTCCAAGTTTTGCATTACTAGCAAACCCTTTTATTAGCTTTCAGCCTTTAGGATTATCCCCTTTGACAAATTTCAATCCCATTTTAATTGGAATCTGAAGGGATTATTCTTGAGTGAGCCATTAATATTTTTGATACCTCTCTCCTTTTAGGTGCAAAACCCTAGAAGCGTAAGAGAGCTCACATTCCAAAAATATTTGGTTCAGTGTCCTATTGCTAATACTATGGTTAGACGAAGTGTGAGACTCATGGCATCCCATGATAAAACACTCATTTTGGATCTTGGGTTATCAATCTCTCTTACTTTTGGTATTGGTATTAGTTCGCTAGGTATGGACCATACCTTTGACACCTCTTTTGCTATGCCTACCTTATCTACAAGTGCTATGCCAAGTGTTCAAAAAATGGTTCACCATATCCCTCGAGAGAACATAATGAAAATGCATGAAAATCTAGCCCATTTACAAGATAGTGTGAGTACTGAAGACATTTCCAACATTGTTATGCATGCCATGGATAGTATTCACCACATGATAGAAAGCGATAAAGGATTGGAAGTTGTGCATAACCTAGCTCAAATATTTGGAAAACATCTTCCTTCCACCACTAATGGTACTCAAGCTTCAAACAATGTGCAAATCCAAGGAGGAAATAAAACTCCTCCCTCTTCAACCATAACCTTAATTCCCACCTATACCAATCCTCAAGTGACCACAAAAATACAACCAACTAGTAGCATCTTTCCTACCTCAAATATTTTGACTAGTGCTCCTTATACCTATGTGGCATCTCATCTTATATCTCCTCTTGTAAACAATCCATTCACATACACACCACCACCATATTCATCTCCATCTCAAACCATAAAAATGATCTTATCATTAACCACCTCTTACAAAGCCTTTCATCCATTCAACATCAAGTTTCCACCATAAACCAAAATCAAAATGGTCCACCTTCATACTATGTCAAAAGAAACCCACTATCCTTGGAGATATTGAGAACTCCAGTGCCACAAGGTATAGAGATCCCTAGATTTGAGAAATATGGAGGAAAGGGAGATCTTGCTAGTCATGTTAATGCCTTTATTGCTTTTTATAGTGACTTTATCCTTGAGGAGAAACTTTTGGCTAAACTATTTCCTCGATCCTTGAGAGACATTTCCTCAGACTAGCTTTTTCATTACCGAAAAAGTCAATTCATTCATTCAATGAACGTGTTGAGGCCTTTATTAACCATTTCCAAGTGCACATGGTTCTTGAAATGAAATTAGCTAATTTGATGACATGTAAGCAAAATGAGGGTGAAAAAGTCATTGACTTTATTTCAAGCTACCAATCACTTTATTCCAAAATTAGTGTGAAGATTCCCAATTCCCACCTTCAAAAGATGTTCATAGAAAATTTACAAAGCAAGATATGAGATAAGCTCACCATGATGAAATTCCCTTCCTTCATGCATTTATGCACTACCCTTCGAGACTATCAGAATTTCGTAGGTAGTAGTGAACCAAACACCACCCCTTCCCATCTTGAGAAGTCTGAAGCTTCAAACCAAAACACTTACCAACCTTTCAAAAGATAAAAAAAAAAATTCCTTTGAAATTAAATTCCATCTCTCAACGTACCCAACCAGTTGATACCCAAGTAGCTGCTATAAAGAAGAGTAATCCTTATATCTTCGGGGATCCACAAAGACAATTTACACCCTTACCCAACATAGTTCACAACATTATTACCCAACTATTAAATAAAAACATGCTTACCCTATCTCCTATTCGACCCCTTGACCTTAGCAAGTCATTACCCCTGAGCTTTAGACACAATGCCTATTGTGCTTATCACCAACAAAAAGGACATGATACAAAATAGTGTAAGCATCTTAAACATATTGTGCAAGACCTCATTGATTCTAATCATATCCAAATTGGAGGTGTGAATCGTAAAGGTAATAAGTCTATAGCTCCTCCCAACCAAAACTTTCAAATCATTACCAATCCCATGCCCAACCATAATATTTCATTTGTTAAGGCTAGTGAAACTAAGCCTAATGTGATGAATGTTGACACAAATGATGAAAATATGAGCAATCATGAACCAAATCCTATGGATGATGATGAAAAAAGTCCATTCCTATTAATACAATGATAGGAGTGATTGACATCAAGCCTCACAAACAAAAAATTATAATTCCCATTGAAATTACTTTCTCTTCAAAAGAAACAATCGAACATGCACCTGATGGTCCTCTTTACATAGCCGACAAAATCAATAATAGGCCCACTCCTAGGATTTTAATTGATCACATCTCTAGAGAGAATGTGATCATAGAATAACTCTTATATGTGCATGAACTTACTCAAGATAGATATGATAAACCGAAAGCATCGATTAAAACACATGATGGTTTTTCTCATGCTATGTTGGCCTCAATCACACTCCCTTTACAAGTAGGACCGAAGAAATAAAATGTATCATTATCTATCATCTCTAATTCGAAACAATTTCATGTGAAGTTGGGTTACAAATGGCTCAACTCCATGAATGTGGTCCCATCGATTGTCCATAAGTTCTTAAATTTTCTAGTCGACAATGAAATATTTATTGAGAACGATAGTGGCTTTAGACCCTCGTTTTCCCATGGAAATTTCTCCTTAGATTATTTTTGGCCAAAGATTATGGAACCATAAGACCCCTTGAAGACTTCCTTTTTCTTTCCTACAAAAACTTCAAAGAAAACTACATAGCCAGATTATCCCTTAAGAACTTTCTTGCACCCATGATCGAACCTCTAGCCATGCTTGAACCTCTGCCACCTAAAGAAAACAATGTTGAGCCTAAAGGCTTTCCAACAAACCATGACCCATCCATAAACAATCCAATATCTATTTTCTTCAAGAGACCTAGAGAAAACCAAACAATTCCTAATCCACCTCCTAAGAAAATTTATAAAGCCAAAGAGAAAGTGGTTGAACAACCTTCCATGGTTTCTTCCATTCTTCCTTCACAAGAAGAAAAGGAACCTATGGTTGAAAAAACCAATCCTACACAAACGCAACTTGAAAACCATAATGCTAGAGAGCGTAGGAGTAGGCGTCATGCTATTGCTCAAAATATCAATGATGAGAACAACATTGAAAATAAAATTTTGAACTTAACAAAAGCAATAGACGCAACTAAAATCGATGAGGAAGTGCATAATGAGTTGAATTTTTTATTTTCCTCTTCCATGAGCCTAAACAAAAACAACCGTAGTGATACTCCTAAGACGAGTGATTCACCACGTGTTGAACCTAGTGATTCTCCTAGTACAACACTTGATGTTGTCCCTCTCACTAGTGATTTACATTCTTCATGTACTAAACAAGACTAGGATGTGGATGACCTACTAGATGGTTGACTCACATGTGGTTTACTAGTCTTTTATCTTTTCTTTTTCTTTCGCTTTCCTTTTTTCTTTCTTTTCACTTTTTTATTGCATGCACGTGTAATGTGATCCCCCATGATGTTCTGTCAAATGTTTCTCTCTCTATGTGCATTCCTCTATTTGTACCTTCATTCTTCTATATGTTGTATACTTTTTCCCTTTCATTGATCTTTTATCTTTGCTTTTCATTTTCATTTTTGTCTTGTGTTTTCCTTTTGGGGATGATGCAAGGTGTTGAGAAATTCATGTTTCTTCCATGTTGACCCAAAAGGCTTTTTTTTTTTTCTCTCTTTATGTCATTCTTCCAGTTCTATGAGTATTTGGGGAATGATGACAATTTTGAGCTCTCTACTATCATTGTAGCAAAGACAGATACTGACCCCAAATCCATAGATCCCTTATGTGTTTCTAGGGGGAAACTCTCTTTTCCTTTTTCATCTTTTGGATACTTTAAAGTAATTATTCTCAGCATGGTGTTAGCAATTTACTTGAAGTGGGGGCATACATTGGCATTATTTTGATTGCATTTCTTTTCCTTTTTCATGTTCCTTGATGCAATTTTATTATTTTGGATGCGATGTGTTTTCCCCTTTGTGGTGACATAGGGAGTAATGTCCTTCAAGAGTGTGACCTATCTTAGCATATTATATTCCCCTTAGTGGCGATGCAATGCACTGCATCCCCTAAGTGGTGAATATTTTATCCTTCTATTGGTCCTCTCTTGGAGACAATGGGAATGATGTCCCCTAAGAGTAAGACCTCACATGAGCTAAGAAAAATCCCTTTGAACATCTCTCTTTCTTGTTGCATTTTCCTTTTTTCCTTATTAAAGTCATGGAGGTATGACTTTGATATGGACTTCCTGGGGCTCACCTAGTGGACACCTAGCTTCACTAGCCCTTGTGAGCATGCATTTTCCTTTTTTCCTTATTAAAGCCATGGAGGTATGACTTTGATATGGACTTCCTGGGGCTCACCTAGTGGACACCTAGCTTAACTATCCCTTGTGAGCATGCATTTTCCTTTTTTCCTTATTAAATTCATGGAGGTATGACTTTGATATGGACTTCTTGGGGATCACCTAGTGGACACATAGCTTCCTAGCCCTTGTGAGAGTGCATTTTCCTTTTCTCCTTATTAAATTCATGGAGGTATGACTTTGATATGGACTTCCTGGGGCTCACCTAGTGGACACCTAGCTTCACTAGCCCTTGTGAGCATGCATTTTGTTTGCATAGTGGACAATGTGTTCCACTTGTAAATCTTTAGCCTAGACCTGATCCATCGCATTGGACGGCTAGTCAAACTTTGATCTATTCAAGTTTTCATTTCTCCTATCTTTGATGGTGTATTTTTGTGATCTGGTTATGGCTTCATATATCATCTACAAGTGTGTTCCTTTGTGTTGATGTTGGTTTTTCATAAGATCTTGATCTTGGAGGCTTGGCCACCTTCTTGATTATTATCATCCTATCTTACTAACATTTGTACATTTGAACCCCTCTTGATTGTGTGGTTGGCTACTTTAGTGTGATTTTGAAGCAATTTCATCCTCTCACTAAAGCGGGGGCTAAATGTAGTGTAGTAAAATGCATACACTTGCATTTTCACACTTGTTTGGGCCTACCTTGCTTTATTTATCTCTATTTATGACTTAATTGGCCCTATTTTTCATTCACAAGCCCTATGAATTATATTTTTCAAGCTAATTCCCACATTATCCAATGCATAAATGATATTTAATGATTTCATATGTGTGTCCTTGATTTTTGGGTTGGGACTAAAGCATAACCTAGGGCGTCTTTGTCCCCCAAAGGTCTCGAGACCCTGATTTTGAGGCATACTAATTGGACCCCTTTTTGGTGTCTATGCCCCAAGTTTTATAACTTGGGACTAAGACACCACCTAGGGCATCTTAGTCCTCCTTGAATCATTTTCAGGATTTAATTTCAAATTATGGTGGGATTTAGCCTCCTTTATTTAATGAATTCATAGTTTGGCTTGGTGTGATGTAATTTCAGGGTATTAAGCATAGATAAGTATAAATGCAAGGTTCCTTCCTCTCATTTTGAAATAAGAAGTATCCAATCAATCTAATCATTCAAGCATTCAAGCATTCAAGAGCATTTCTATCAATAATTTGGAGCAATCATCAAGATTCAAACATCATATCAATGAGTTTCTTGCATCATGTGTTATTTTGTACTAACATTTGTGATGTAGGGTTTTGATTCAAGCAATATATTCAAGTCCATGTCTTTGGTTCAAGATCCATATCCATTGTAGCCATTTCACACAACTTTGCAGACTTTACAATAAGGGTTTGGTGAGTTTTAGCAATGCAAGTTGTTCATTCATCATTTCCTTCATTATTCTATTTCATTTCAAGGTTTAATTACCAACAAGGAGTTTGACCAAGACAAACCCCAATTCACTAACAAAAAACAAGATTTTCCCTCCTTGCATGTTTGTGATTGTAGATTTAGGTTTAAGACTTGAAGATCATTTGAAGTGCAAAGTTGTCAAAGTTGAAAAGTTGCAATCCAAAGTTGTCATCTTCATGGAAACTCACCTATAGGTTGAATCTGGAAGTTTCAAAACCTAAGATTAGAGAAGAAGCAAGTGCAAACCTTGGAGCTCAAGACCACATTCAGAGTTTTCAGAAATTCAGAATGGGACTAATATGCCACCTTGGGCATCTTAGTCCTCCCGAGCATATTTTTGGGAGATTCCTTTAGATCTAGTTCTAACATCCAAAGATTCTGCATCTACCCCCAAAAAAAGCAGTGGAACTAAGACAATAGTAAATGTATATTTTTCCTCCCTGGCATATCTAGACAACTTCTTTGCATTTCCAGAATCTTCACAACCTCTCCAGACTTCCATAGTGCACACATCCTATCTCCTTGTTGCATATTTAAATATTTTCATCTCATTTAGCTTGCATAACTAGGTTTTCTAGTTTGAATGTTCATTTGTCTTTTCCAAGCATTTGCTTGGTGGTGAACCCCTTAAAGCTGAAAGAACTCCCTCCTAGGTCCTCCTCATTAAAAATTGACTCACCTTGTGAGGTTGATAGTCAATCCAATTAAGACTCCTAGAACATAATTAAATGACCAGGATAAAATAGGTAATCAACCACCTACATGTTATCATCGGTTTAAGACCATTTACAAAGACCCCTGAGTGGCATAAACACCACCTCACGCAACCCAAATTTTAGCTCTGTTGTATCTACGATTATAGAGGTGTCACTCGGCCCCCATGCAACCCTCTCTTCTCTCATATTTACAACAAATCACAACATTGAGAATCTCTACTACAACCTTAGATTGCCTCGCGAGCTTGCACAAGAATCTCTACTACCCACTCATGATGAAGGAAAGGATGAGCTAGGGTATGTGCAGGATCATCATGGAAAAAACAGGCCCTTAAATGACAAAAAATTTAGAAAAATCGGAGTTAGACAACTTGACGTAAAAATTTGAATAAGTTATCTACATTATTTCAAAAATATGTAAGAATAGAATACGTAGCAAATTGAATGTAGTTTCTAAACTACTAGGTTTTTTTTTTTAAAATCTATTTGGTGAAAATTTAAAATTTCAATGCAATAGTACTTAAATTTCAGGGAAAAACTAAGAAGTAGGTGTCTGTCTGACCACTCTAACCATAATAAAATGATAATTTATTTTTATAATATTTTATATATAAGAAGAGGACTCATCTCTCGATGTGATGAATATTTTTTTTGTAATTTTTTTTCAAGTAAATAATTTATTACAATTTTTAAAAAATATAAACACTCGTATGTCTGACCACCTTAACTTGGTCAAAAATTCATGAAATTAATTTATTTTTTAATCTTATAGTATGTGATGCATGTTTTGGATTCAAAAAATGTGATATCGTTTGAAAGCTATAGATGTTTTTCAATCAGCCTATCAATCAGGACTTTAGTCATAATTCAAATAGAAAATGAATAATAATTATTTATTAAATTCAAAGTAAAGCATAATTTATATTGGTGGAAAGCTGAGAATCTCCTTTAAAACCCCTTTTTTTATTATAAATTTTGGGTAAAAAAAATTGCCAGCCACATACCCTACACATACCCATCATATTGCCACTTTTTGGCCCATCATGATCCTGCACATACCTGCTATATTTTTTAGTGACCCAACGACTGTGGCAACATGCCATACATGGTTGTGTTTTTAAAGCAATTGTAGTTTCTCTTTTTTAAAGTCACCACCATTCAAATCTAGAGGGTGTGCTACATTTACATGAGCATTGAAACAATTTAGGAAGGCATAAAACAAATTTTGGGCGATACTTACTTCTATATGATCTCCACGTCAACTGAGATCTGGTCAAACTTTCTTTTGTTTTTAGGAACCCTTCAAGTCACATGCTATGATTAAGGATGCAAGAATCTTTGATTGAATATGACAATATACATACGGAGCCTTGCTTATAAAAGCAAGGTGATTTATAGGATTAAACAAGATCATGACAAGTGTTTAAGTCCTATCACATGAGACAACTAACTCATAACAACCTAGGACACAAGCACTAAATAATTTCCAACTAGGTAAGATAATTGACAAGTAATGTTTAACTAGAAAGATTCATTCCTAGGACCTAAGTGGAATTAACATTGTAAATAAGATCTAGATAGGCAAAAAACCTATTTACACCAAAAATAATATCCCTAGATATACAATATTACTAGAGCTAGATGAAGAAGGAAGGATCATAATGGAGTTAGTATTAATTCCTCAAACATGCACAAATTTGAGGACTAGGATAGTCACCAGGTATCTCATTTAGTGGACTAATTTACCAATTGAATATGTCATATGGGAGTATGAAGAGTTCATCTAGAAATATCAACACTTGATTAGAATTGATGAAAATGCTTCTTTGAAGAGGAGGGCATGTTGCACCCTTAATCCTAAAGTGTGGATAGGATTATGAGTAGTCAACTTGTGGCTACCTTAACTCTTAATTAAGTTATATGATCATTATTATATTCATATTTAAATATTTAGGTCATCCTTGGAGTTATCTTTGAGTGTCTAATTCATCCTCGATGGTAGCCAAGACATACTTAAGTATATATAGGAGCTAGAAGTAAGTTTATTATCTTTAGATTATGAAGTGTGTACTAATTGGAAATTTTTTTAGGTTGGCCCCTCAAAATGACTTTCTATTCTAATTTATTATAAGTTATATGCAAAATATTTCATATTAATTGTGTCATTTATTTCATTACAAGTGATATTGGAGCATGATCTAAGCGTTGTGAAGGCAAGGTAATTATTTTTAAAATCTTAAAGCTCATTTTAGTGATATTCTATAATTGAGAGAAAATAGAAATTGAGATGCATATCAGTTTTATGAACCATTAACTCAATAACTATCTTAGAAGTGGCAAATTTTTGCATGAATTCAGCTCATGGCATTAACACGTCTTATTGCCATCACCACTCATCACGATGGCTTGATATTCATCTCTAGATCTTCTATTTATCACCCTAATCAAATCTATGATTATAGACTTGACATAGGTTTTTCCCATAATCACAAATCTAAACTTTGAAATTTTAATATTCAAATTCAAATTAAAATGCAATTGAACCCGTACTAATTATTGTCTCAACTTGATACACATTTGTATTGATTTGAGTGTTATGTTGTTGTATTTAAAGATATTTATTCATTTATTTTGAGATGATTGAAAACCATTTAAAAAAAATTGATCAAATAAAAAAGTTTTGATAAAAAATGTATGAAAACATCGTAACAGCAATATTACATCAACATACATTATCCTAAATCAATTGAATGTTCTTGATAATTATTTTGCATCCATTGATTTAATCATCCGAAAGATATGAGCGATGAGAATGTGATCTTTCACAATTCACCAAATTCGCAAAGATATCATCACCTGGTTGGAGGAGCTTGGCACCTTCTCATTAAAGATTTCGTCTGTCTGAACGTTAGGTTTGAAAACAGCAACTCGGGAAGATGGATCCAAAAGAAGAAAAAGACAGTGTTGATGATGAAGTTAATAGTATTATACGCTTAGAAATAGTTAATTCATGCAAGGGCCATTAAAATAAGTAATGGGAAGACCAGGCAACAGGAAAACATCCAAGGGATCTCAATCCTGTCCCCATCGTAGACAAACACCACAACTTGTTCTCTAACTCCCAACGCCAAAGCATGTTTCCAAAATGTAATAATATATTGTCAGAGCAGCTCAGTCGTTCACGGAAATACTGAAAATACGCACGTGGGCATATCCATTACTTTATGAAACCCCGGATTAATTTAAGTGGGCCTCACTAATTTGTGTAAGTAAATTCTAAAATCATGAGCACTCAAGACAAAGGGACAAAATTATGATTAAATTAAAGAAACAAAAAATTTAACTTATTCAAAAAGTGGGGCATGACTCTTCTACACTTTGATTTGTTTCAACCTCAAGATGGTGCTCATACAAACCTTTATAGAATGAATACAATTTGGTTGGCCACACAACTTAACCAAGCACTATGTATAACAAGATTCATATGATAAGCTAAGATAGGTTATCATCAATAACCTAAATAGAAAACATGCACAATTTCCTAGAGATGACTTGTAAATTATAAGTTCACAAAATATTTGACATAAAGTTATAATAGGGATTATATTCAAATAACATAACTACCAATTAATTTACCATAACTACAAGAATTATTTTTATTTAATTTCAAATTATTGGATCAGCTACAATCAATATACACTAGTGCCTAATCCTGTAAGAATAGAGGTGGACTATAGGTAACTATTTTAAAAGGTGTCTCAACCTTGCTCCTAATGTTAAGGTTACACAAGGTGTAAATTTCAAATAAAAAATAGAAAAAAATTAATCTATAAGATATAGACTTAATTTTTTGCCAAAATAAAATGAATTAGTTGCTCAACATTGACTATAGGGGGTAGATCTATTCATGTGCTTCAATTTTTAAAAAAGTGGCCCATTCGAACCACAAGAACACAAGTTTGGCCTTTAGAAGTTTTCTTAGGAAATGTTTTTTTTTTTAATATATTAAAGAGCTATAAAGGGAATTTATACTTGTTTGCTAACTTATTATGTGTATTATGAATAGGGGATCTAATTTGGATGTCATTTTTGGGTGTTTTTAGCACATGGGTTTCTAATAATCATTTGATGGTTTTAGGTTTTTTATATCTTATATATTAGGTGCTTCATATGGAGATTGCATATAATTTTTGTAGATACTGTTAAGTTGTAAGATTCCCTCCAATTCTTTGGTTGGTGATAGTGTTGTGAGGGCTTGATCTACATATGTACTATAATCATGATTAACTAAATAATATATTGAGTTACTTTGGAGAGAGGTTTTTCTGCAAAAAGGGTTTTCCCATGTACATCTATGTTATGGTATTTATTGCTTATTTTCTATTTAAATATATTTATGTTTCATGTTAATGTTAAAATATTAAAATTTGCACAACACTCTATTTATAATATTAGTTTAACAGATATTTTGTCTACCATTCTTCCTTTTGAAAACAACTATAATTGTAATGTGGTTCACAATTTTAGATAAGGCTAATTCATTTGTCTTTATCTTGCAAACCTTAGACCCTCAAATTCCTTCTTATCTGTAACATTACACACTACTCTTAAATATAAATTTCCAATTCAAGAAGCCCATATATTATATTAGAAAGATTTTCTTTCATGGAATTCCCAATATAAATATTTATCACATTCGTAGAAAGAAAACTAACTAATCTTTAATACAAGCTAGTGTAGTGTAGAAAATTGTATCCCTTTACATTTACACACTTAATTTGAGAATTAATATTAAAATAAACTTAATTATCCCTTAATTTATTGTTGTAATATATTTTACATATTCACATTAAGTTTAGGGTCCTATTAATTAAAATAGACTTAATAATTCCTTAATATGGTTGTTAAGTGTACCTCTTCACACTTTCACACATATTTAAGGCTCCCTTAATTAATTAATCTTAATTTTCCTTAATTGGCCTTTTTAATTCAAATCCAAACCTAATTAATTGCATTTTCCAAAGAGGAAACCCGACATTCATTAATGCATAAACATAACACTTCTCATTGAGCAATGTGTGTCCTAGGTGAGTGACCTAGGACCCTAATTTAAATTATGTTTTTGGAGAATGGAGGAGATCTAGAAACATGATTGATAAGATAAATTAGGGATAATTCTTGGGGAATAAAATGAATAAGTGATACAAGATGAGTAAAGTAATTATGATATATAAATAATAAAAATTTTGAACAACAAAGAGAGAGAATAGGAATGAGTTAGTTAGGGGTATGTGCAGGATTATGTTGTGCCAAAAAGTGGCAATATGATGGGTATGTGGCCAACGACTATTTTTTAACCCAAAATTGATGAAACGAAAAGGGTTTTAAAAGGAGATTATTAGCTTTCGACCAATATAAATTATGTTTTACTTTGAATTTAATAAGTAATTATTATTCATTTTCTATTCAAATTATGACTAAAGTCCTGATTGATAGGCTGATTGAAAAACATCTATAGCTTTCAAATGGTATAACATTTTT